>LRSR01004717.1:0-12437 GCA_001579985.1 Hypsibius dujardini | reverse complement strand
ATCGACAATCCTCCCCTCTACGGTTCCTGCCATTCCCCCTTTTTGTCGGAGGCGTTATGCAACGTCTCCAGTTGCGGACCGTGCAGAAAAATTACCCACTTCTGCGTCAAACGGTGTGTCAGAACCCTATCAGCTTGTGGAAAACG
The DNA here is from genome assembly GCA_001579985.1 of Hypsibius dujardini. Lineage (NCBI taxonomy): Eukaryota > Metazoa > Tardigrada > Eutardigrada > Parachela > Hypsibiidae > Hypsibius > Hypsibius dujardini. Next base: position 12,291 of record LRSR01004717.1, on the reverse strand, counting down.
ACCTGGCCTTAATTTACAGTGATATAAAATCGGTATGTGCGAATCGATTGATCGGTTGATTGACGGCGAAAGTCGATTATTTGTGTTGTGGATAAATTGGTTGATTGATTGTTAGATTTGTGCATGCTATTTTTTAACTGTGTTTTTATTTCAGGAGTTGAACTGTGATTTGCCAGAGCTGGTCGAACTGGCACAATACTACTTCAGCACACACGGAAAGGCCTTTCGGCCGATGATCGCCCTGTTGATGGCCGCCGTTTGTGGCAAACACCGTGGAGGTCTTCCGTGAGGTTCTTTTTGTTGAACTTCAGCCTTCACCGACCCTTCAGGACGGTGTTACGGTTTCTTGCATTTTAACTTTGCGGGCTTTTCTCTCTGTTTAGGCAAAATGTAGTGCAAAAACAGCGCAAAGTGGCGGTGATAGTAGAGATGATCCACACCGCAAGCCTCATCCATGATGATGTGATTGATGAAGCTGCAACGCGGCGGAATCAACCGAGTCTTCATAAAGTGTGGGGAGAGAAGAAGGTGCGTTAAATACCGGCTAAAGCGAAAACAGAGTCTGCTTATAATCAGGCACTCACAAGTCAAGCAACTACAAATGTACTTGTAATCACCCAATCATCGAAAATTAAGACGACTTTACAGTCAACGACAAGATTGAGTACACTGGAGGGTCCGGGAATGGGCAAAAGGGGCGGAGCAAGGGGTGGTTTCAAACAATCGAACAATCAACCACCTGACCACCCCCTGCTCCGCCCCTTTTGCTCATTCTTCGGACCCTCCAGTGTACTCAATCTTGTCGTTGATTGTACATCTGTACCCAATCTAAATCTCCAGTACCTCTGTGATATTTTTTGGTATACTGACGAAAGAAAGTAGATTAGTTCAGGAGACTTAAAGACTGTTGTACGGTGTTCTGTCCTAAGCGAATTGTCGGTTGCAGGCAATACTGACCGGAGATTACATATTATCTGTTGCGTCCCGCGAGCTTGCCCGGTTACGCAACCCAGAGGTTATCATTTGCCTGTCGCAAATCATCGAAGATCTCGTGAAGGGAGAACTCATGCAACTCGGTTCCAAAGATCCTGCAGCTACGGGGCGGCTGGCCACATACCTCAGCAAGACCTACCACAAGACCGCAAGCTTAATGGCCAACGGTTGCAAAGCGGTTCGTACTACAGTCAACGACAAGATTGAGTACACTAGAGGGTCCGGGGAATGGGCAAAAGGGGCGGGGCAAGGGGATGGTTTTCAAACAACCACCCACCTGACCACCCCCTGCTCCGCCCCTTTTTCCCCGCCCCTTTTGTGCATACTCTGAACCCTCCAATGTACTCAACCTTGTCGTTGATTGTACATGTAATATCTTCTGCTTCGTAAATTCAGCAGCCGAGCAATACAGTTTTATTTTATCTACAGGTAGCGATATTAGGTGGATGCACACCGGAGCTGGTTGAACGGTCCTTTTTATTTGGCAAGAACCTCGGCATGGCATTTCAACTGGTTGATGACAATTTGGACTTCATATCCTCCGCGGAAGAGATGGGGAAACCGACGAGTGTGGACATGGAGTTGGGTCTCGCAACTGCCCCTGTATTGTTCGCAGCTGAAAAGGTATTTTGTGATTCTGTTTACTTTCTCCAAACAGTTGGAACTCTTCAATTTATTTCGAGCATGTAAACGCATCAAGGGTTATTGTTGCACTCATTGGGCATAGCTCAAATGAGACCTAGCCATATCCGTTTGTTCTCTTAGGCTTCCGACCTGGATGCGCTCATTGCACGGAGGTTTCGGGGGCCCGGAGATGTTTTGAAAGCAAAGCAAAGCGTTATGGAGGTAGAAGATTCTTTTGATTAGCACTGCTGTGTAATCACGTCTGACCGGTTATTTCCCTTGCAGCACGGGGGAGTAGAGCAAACCAAGATGCTGGCCGCGAGTTACAGTCAGGAGGCGGTCTCTCAGCTCAGCGCGTTTGCTGAGTCCGAAGAACGGGAAGCGTTGGTGAAGCTGGCAGATATGGTTCTGGACAGGACGAAGTGATTATTACAGCAGTGTGCCGTGACTCATGGTCATTCGGCACCCGGTTGCTTACCTCCCGGTTGCGTGTCGCTCTGATTACGGTAGAGATTGTTGAGGAGGTGTTTTTTCTGGGATTGCAGTTTTCATTTTGCGTGGCACTGCCGGTCTGCCTGCCCGGCCTCTGTTGTTTTGGTTACCGTACGAGTGGAGGGTGATGCTCGTCACTCTTGTCCTATGGGAGGTGATGCTCGTCACTCTTGTCCTATGTCCGTAACTTTAAATGCAATGTTAAATCAGCACGCAAGAAAACTGGATGAGCATTTTTTTATATCATGCATATCGGTACTTTCCTTGACGCGAAGGTCCTCCTGACTGAGTCGTAAGTCCAAGCTCCTAGCTTCACCGAAAAATGCGCCGCAAGGACAGCCTGTAGTGCAGCAGCTGCACCGGCATGCGAATACGGGACCGCAGGCATTGGCATTCGCCCGCAATGGCTTTTGTGATGCAACTTGGCAATAGCCTTTATGTTAACTTTTGTGATTTTTTATAAGTTAAATGGTGGAGAACAATAGAGATAGATGCTCAAGCCTAATACCGTGCCGGGGGCTAGGAGGACAGATTCTCCAGTTAATCGTCAAATCAATCAATGGGGCACTATATAATCAAACCCACTGTTCGCGTCAGTCAGGGGTCCAAAATTCAAAGATCCGCCCTTTTGCCCCTGATTGGACCCCCTCATAACAAAGTCAGCGAGCATTCGTGCTCTTACTTTCCTCCTCGAGCTGATTCCTTCGCTTCAGTTTAGAATCCATTTCAAGTTAAATTTAAAATTCCCCTGTTGTTATCTATTCGATTTTCGGGTTAGAGCACTAATATCCAACAACCGATATCTCGATCCAGTAGGTATTTTAATTGATTGGGATTCACACTTTCGGGACGCCATTTTGATTGGACATACCATTGAACACACACACACACCGGGGCCCATCACATCAGCAGGAGACTCGCTGATTTGAGAAATCGGTGAGAATGAGCAAGGTAGCCAGTCGAGAGAAGGATCCGCGCTCGTCGGGAGCGGCGACCTCGTCATCCTCCTCGTCCCGAGCCAAGCCGAGTTCATCGTCGCAGAGCAGCAGCACGCAGCCACGCTCCGACGGCAAAGCAACTTCCTCGCAAGCGCCGACTTCATTCGTGGCGAGTAAATCGAGTGCTGAGCCGCCGGTTGCGGCATCGGTCCCGAAACCAGGTAGGAATAGATGCGAGACTTCTTTGACGAATTAAACGTATGGGTTTTGATTGATTGGTTGGTTGCCTTGATTTGTCTCTTCGATTTATCATGCTTGATTGGTTGATTGGCTTGCCGCTCCTGTTCCGTTGATTATTATTTTTAAAAAATCAATAGGCTTGAATTCGTTTTTAGTGTCCGCTAATTGGATTTTTAATTTCGGTGAACACTTTTTAATTTTACCTAATTAACTTAACCAAATAATTCAATTTATTGAATAATTTAGTGTCGTTTCGATATCGTAACAACCTTATTCTATTGATTGACCGATTTGTTTGTTTTTCAACACGTTGCTGCTACTGCTAATCAAGTATCAAGTAGTTGAATGAAATTAGTTAGCTAAGCAGGTTTCCTTTGACTTGTGATGATCTGAATAACGGGTGATTTGTTCATTCCTGCGGCAGGAGTGCATGACATGCGCGCCCACGAGTGGAAGAACTTCTTCCTCGACAGTGGAATTCCCGATCACGCGGCGATGGAGTATGCGACCATCTTCGTCAAGGAGCGTATAAACTGGCAAATTCTCAAGAACCTCGACAAGGGCTACTTGACAGATATGGGCATCAACTGCATCGGCGATCAAATAGCCATCCTCCAAGCGGCCAAAAAGTATTGCGGTGAGCAGTATACGCCGGGTCATGCCAAACCGCCGGCACCACCGCAGCACCAGTCGGCAGCACCGCAGCATCAGCCAGTCATGCGGATGGATATGGAGGAGGTTCACCGTAATGGCTCGCCACCGCCGCCCGCCCAACCGAGAAGCACAGTCGCCAGACGCGTCGTTCAAGTCCCTGAAGTATGCAGTTTATACAACTACATTGAGTGCTCGGTTGTGAGCCTTTCCTGACAGACTTTCCGCACATAGACAAAAGACTGTGAAAAGTAAATAAACGAACGGTCTTATAGGAGATCTGTTTGGTTTCCCTTTAGAAAGTGGTGGTTCGGAGCACAATCTCGCGGCTGTCACCTAAGAAAACGGTCATCAGCAGTGATTTGGGCTCGTCTGTACCTACATCCCGTTCGGTACTGCAGTCCGACCAGTCTCATGGTTATCTACGCAACAAGCGGGCTATGGACGATGACGGGGATGACCGTTTAGGTATGCGCCGGGTTTCCTGCTCTTTTTAGAAGTTAAAAATGCCTTAATGTTCTAATCTGGTTTTGCAGCTATGAAAAGGGCTTCAACTCAACCAGCCAGACAAGGTAAAAATCTCGCTGTTTAGGTGTACATTGTGACGCCTGACAGGAGTTTCGTTACCGTGGCTGTTGCTTTGCAGTACGCTTGCCTCCTGATGACACCAGTTTTACCGTACGACTTGGATCTGGCACCTCGGTTAAAAGAGGTAAGAAGTCGTGGCATGAATGAGATTTCTGTTTGAAAATGAATTGTAACATTCATGTCCTTTCCAGGGGATGTTTTTTCGCGCCTCAGTCAAAAGGGTGCGAAGCCCACAAGCAATACTAACTTAGTTCGAGTCCTGGAGACCCGAATGTCCCGTCTCTCGACAGGCCCAACTTCTGCAATGCCGTCGAACGTATGTTGCCGTATCATAATTTTTCTCAACTGAGGGAGAAACAGCAGCCGATTTGCAATGTCTCCTCATGTTGCTGTCATTTTTAGGGAGCCACTAAGCCAACTCTGGTCTCGGACACTATCGGTGCCACACCTACGCCCATCCGTCACCGCTTGGGATCTAGCAACGCCGCCATCCGGACACAAAGCGTACCTTCCTCTCGTCCTAGCACGGCCGGGACTGTCTTCAGCCGATTGGGATATCAATCCAAGCCGAAAAACACTGCAGCGTATCCAAATGCCAGTAAGTGCTTAAGTGATTCAGTCCTTTGTGTGTACTTGCTTGCCGTGCATCTGTACTGAATCTTCACATGCTACATTTATTGTTGCCTGCGAAGGTCTTTTAGATATCTGGCCAACTTTTAAACGTTCAGTTTCTCGGCCTATCTTGTCTATTTGTCTACATGTCTGTCTGCCTGTCTGTCTGTCTGTCTGTCTGTCTGTCTATCTGTCTACAAATCTGTCTGTCTGTCTGTCTGCCTGCCTGTCTGTTTGTTTGTCTGCCTGCTTGTCTATCTGTCTGACTCATTGTCTGCCCGTCCATTGTATCTGCCGTCCTATCAGTTCGATCATTTGGTTTTTGTGGTACCCGCAAACTTAAATACTTATTCCCTTCCCTACTTGCAGATGGCGACTCGCGCAAACTCAGTGTTCATGATCGCCTCGGCACTCGACGATGAAGCGTTGAATCATCCTACCCTCTACTACTTCGCCCCTGATTGTTTCATTCATTGTTCTCTCTTTGCGAGCTTTTTTATGTAATTAATACGGGAACGTATGTTATTTTACTCCTTTCTGTCTTGCAAGTGTAAAATCCGCTTGGGTGCGTATTTTGAAAGGATGTGATCGGATTGGTACATCTTCAGTGTTCTTGTGAGCTGCCGGACCTCCAGCCACTGGCCACAGCCATGCATGTGGGCTGACCACGTAAGAGACTAATCTTGCTGACCACATGCCGTTGCATCCCACGACCAAAGCCCTCCTGGTGTATGTAGGGTGATTGCCATTATGTTGTCTCTCTCGCTAAGTTAAACGTTCCTCATCAGTCGTGGCAGTTGGTCCGCTCGAACGGTCCGTGACGATCGCGTGCGTGTTATTAAAAGTTTGCGGTGATTGCTACAGCGGCGCGCCGTGAGCAACTAATTGGGCCGCCCCGGTTACCTAGCTCCAGTTTGCGTACAGGTCTGATTATGAATGAATCAATTGGTTTTTTTCTGCGTTTATGATTTTGAATGACACGTGACACTACTCGGCCCGACACGTCATTCTGTTACTGTTCAGTACTAATACCACATGCATTAATTACAGGAATATTGATTGGGATGTCCGATCACGGCTTATCTTCTCATCCGACGTCTCACCCGATCAACAAATCAATTAATAAAGTCGTGCGCAATCTGAAGAAATAAATTGGAACTTTAGTTGTGTAAAGTAATACAGTGTAACGTTAGTCTAGCACTGAATGGCCTCGTGTTCCCCGTTGCATGGTAATGCTGAAATAATCATATCGGACAGAGAGGGAGAACAGACGGAGGAAAAGAGTGTGACAAAAAAAACAGCGGAGACGGTTAGGGTCGGACGGATGGAAAGGCAGACGGAAAGGCAGACGGAGGGGAAGGACGTAGGAATCTAGGCTGTGGGATTTATCTGATTGATATGATTGTTTCGAAGTCGTCGACTATTGTACACGATAGTGTACGAGTACCGTAGTGTACGAGTACTCGTACGTACTACCATTATGCATGCTACATACTCATAGTGGTGACAATCGATTTCTCCTCGAAAGCATTATTCTTGGCACTTCGCAGTGCAAGAAATTTTTCAGTTGCTTCCTCGCAACCCATTATTCTGGTGCGTTCAGTTTGTGAGTGATATACCCCGTCCTCTTCCAGGCCACTCGATCTGGGATTCAGCTGAAGGGAGAGGCTCACGCGAACATGGGACGGAGCAGGTCACGTAGCCCTCCTATTGTAGCATCCTCAAAAAGTAGCAAATCGAAAAGGAGTGATAAAGACAAGGATGGCTCGAAGAAGCCTTCCGCTACCTCAGAAAGGGAAAAGAAGCGAGCTCGGTAAGTTGGATTAATCCTCATTCTCATCATCTTACCTCACATGTATGTCTCTTGTTTTGGATGTGTTTTCTTATCGCATATTTCACATGCATGTCTCTTGTTTTGGATGTTTTTGTTTCTAATATTACGCATCTGATTCACGGACGCAGATGATTGGGCGTTGATTAAATTGATTATTGAATTGACGCTTTAGGTTGATTGGTCACTTGGATGGTTGGTTGATTGGTCACTTGGATGATTGGTTGATTGGTCACTTGGATGATTGGTTGATTGGTCACTTGGATGATTGGTTGATGTCTGTGAGTGTGTTCGATGGATTGACTGATTTTTGTGTTTCAGTAAGAATTCTTCCGCTAGCGATTCGGATTCGGCCACACCTCTTCAACGCTTCAAGAACCGACGTCGCCGATCCTCCTCGATATCCTCTTCCTCGGAGAGTTCCCCCGACCGGAAGGAATCCCGACGGAATAACAGCAGTCGTAACGACAGGCGCGCAACCGACCGAACCAGACCGACACGGGAAGCCAGTGATGCTAAAGACTTTCAAAAGTTAATGGATCTGGAAAAGCAAAGATGGCTGTAAGATAATACAGATGATTACTAATTGATTGTTGATTAGTACGGATGCCTTTGGGAACAGGAATAGAGTTTATTCAGTTAACTCATCAGCTGGGTCATGTCACTGATGGATCAGAGCAAACTCAGCAAAGTGTTCAGTTGGAGCCCGTTGATAGTTTATTAGTTGGTACAAACGTAACAAAAACCCTGCGCTAACCGAGTTAAGCCATTACACTCGTTCATCGCATGGCTGGCTGTTGTACACAGTTTCGAGTTAAAGTGCTTAATTCGGTCAGCGCAAGGTTTTTGCCACGTGTGTGCTAGAAGTAAATGATACTTGCTAGTTCCTAGTTGTACAATGTATTTGTCGGCATATTTATTTTGATATTGAATAATTCGCCTGGTATTAGATACACATTTTTGAGATTCTCGATTTGACATTGACGACATCAGGGTAGTGTTGACACGGTTCGGTTCGGTTTCGGTTGATTACTGTGGGTGGTTGATTGGTTGATTGGTTGATTAGTTGATTCAAAAAGTTTCTACGGGGTTGCAACCGAACCATGCCAACTCTAGGTCAGGGCTAGACAAGTCCCACTCTTCTCTTTTCTCTAGGGCATCGCGTTATTAATGTTGCTGTCTGAATTTTCGCAGTCCGAACAAGTTCGACTCTCAAGTTCAGTCAGTCAGTCATTTCATTTTCAATCCGTAAAGGAGCGCAATTCGCAATTCATCGGTTTAGTGCGCGAATTGAAATGACCACTAATTTTGCAGGAGGCAGAAGGAGCTCGAGACGAAAATACTCGAGGAGCATGCCATGAAGAGAACGGAGTCGAGGATAGCCGATCGCGTGGCGGAAGTGATGATTGTGGAGCGTATGAAGTTCCAGGAAGAATTAGCCCGGAAGTTGGAAGCCGCTCGTGCGGAGATGAAGGAAACCCTTCGGGAGGAGGTGCGCGACGAGTTCAAATGGGAGATTCAGCAGCTGCAGTTGCGCGAGGTATGACGAAACGATCTGCCGGTGTTGCGAAGGAGGTCTGACAGGAGGTTTCCCATGGAAGATTTGTCCATGCGGTGATTTTTCTAAATTTTTCGTTTGCACCGAAGAGAGCCACAGACAAGACATGCTCTCTAACCGGATTTTCGTACCACCACCACCGGGTTTGGTTTATCTACCATTTTAGCAGGCAGTTGTTTGTTTCTGTCGTGAGAAGTGCCTGTTTGTGTATGGGACAAAGTAAGCGAAGGAGGATTTGCGGTTGGATTATTATCACTCTCTCCTTGAGGTTTTGTATTTGTTTGCCTGAAGTGTCGATCGAATTGTCTTCCTGTTTGGTCTGCTGAAATAATATCTGGTCTGCTTTTAGGAAATCGAGAGGAACAAGCGGATCGAACTGGAGCGATTGACTGATACCAAAACCAAAAAGCTGGACGAAAACGAACATTTATTGGTGCGTTTTCCGCGTTTTATTCCATGATGAAAGTGAAAGACTGACTGCAAATCTTCATCTTTTAGTTTCACCATGTTTCTCCACTGTCATTGCCTGTGTCTCTGTTTTAGCGCTTCTTGACCTTTTGTCCGTCCATTTTGACGATTTTCAATTTCAGGCGGAAGAGAGACTGAGGCTTCTGCGGGAAAAAGCGCAGCTTGAGGATGAACGCCGCGCCTTGAAGAAGGAAATTGAGGAGTGGAATAAGAGCGAGCAGCGAGTGATCCTAAACAAGGGCGCTGTCGCCAGGCCTCGTCTGTCATTTGCCCTGAAACCGTCTTGAGTCACTACAGCTGTAACACATTTTGCTCGGACGAGTAGTCGAATACTGGTAGGGTTCATTTTTTTTGTTTCTGCCGTTCTTGGTTTAGTCGCTTTTTTCTCGATAGTGGACTCTTGATTCCCTATCGTCTGTTTTCACTTCCGTTCACTGCACGTTGTACAGTTCTAAAAACAGCTAAAGCTTCTAATTATTTGTGCAACGACGAGTCCTCGCTTTCTTGCCCACAATTCTACATGGAGGCCCATGTTGCTCAGAGTTAGAAGTCATCGCGTCTGAGAAATTTTCCAAGATATACAAAAGGTAGTTTGGTCAAGCGGTTGATTAATTGATTGAATGATCTGAAACACGAAAACCGAATGGACCCCCAACAACGCCTACTTCGGGATCATGCTGTTGCGGACACTCTTGAACATGTCAAAGTACTGCAGCACGGTATCGAGATGCGACACTGGAATGGCTCCAGCGGCGATCCGTGAGCTGAGAAACGGCGGCGGCGCGTCAATCGGCGTCGGCAGGATGGTATTGACAAACTCCTTCATCAGCTCGACCGCCGTGATGAGGACCGGACAGGAGCGCAACTCTGTCTCCAAAACGATGCCCCGTACACTGCCCATGATCGTCAGCACTCCGGGACGCACCGTAAAATCATGGAAGAGATAGCTCGTTCCCTTCACCTCCACGTTGGTAGACTTCTTAGCCGAGTAGGCTTTCGAGAGTTTCCCCAGGAAGCCCATGAAGGACCGCTCCGCCACAATGCTCAGCCCGAGTGGGTCCTTGTCCGGCACTAAGAAGCACGATGCTGGCCGGTCTGAGTCGAGGATTACATGAAAGATTTTCGGTGGGCCCGGCAGGTTGAACACTGGGAAGTACGTCTCGCATTCCACGGTGTAGGGCTGATCTTTCTCGAAGCCCATCGCGAGCAGCTGCTTGCCAAGATCCTCCAAGGCTTGGTTGTGTGTTTTGCCTTCCGGTGTAGGGTAGACGAGCACCCAAGTGATGCCCATAGCTGTGGCGAAATCCAAATAGGATAGATTGACTAAAGTCGAAAACGAAACAAGGGTAGGAAAATGACAATCAATGAATCATATGCACAGTTGTGTTGGAAGAAATCAAGGGTAGGAAAATGACAATCAATGAATCAAATGCACAGTTGTGTTGGAAGAAATCAAGGGTAGGAAAATGACAATCAATGAATCAAATGCACAGTTGTGTTGGAATAAATCTTACCTTAAACCCAGCTGTCACTGAATCAGTCAATCAGTCAATCCACTGGAAGTACCGTGATAGTTTGATTGATTAGTTAAATCGAGGAGAACGTGAGTGGCTTGTTTTCCGCCATCCGCGGACCATAAAGGTATTTATTTTTCAATTTTTAAACGGGAAATGATAGACAGGGTCGTACCTTTTTAACCATTAATATTTCGATGAAAACTATTAAAAGAGATGTGCAGCGAAAACAATTCTCAAACACAAGCGTTCCTTCGCGCATTTTCATTTCCAGTTCCAATTTAGCCAAAGCAATTCCAGCTCCAGTTCAGTGTAATTTCCAATTTCAGGTCAAGTGTCAGTTCCAATTCGACGCTGTCATTTTCCATGAATTCGGAATACCTTTCACAATTTTAGACTTTATTTTCTACGAATTAATTTGCAGCGAAGTGTCTTCTCTCCTTGGCATCTCTGTTCAAAGTAGCATTAAGCTTCGAAACTCTAGACTTCATTCGTCAAGAACTTATTTAAAGCTTAAATGGCGAGCGTGCGAATTCCGTCGGTGCCATTAGTTGTGCGGGTTAAGCGATCGGCGGAGGAAGAGCCCCTAGACGTTATCCGGCTGTGCCCACCCCGATCAAAAGTTGCCCGCGGAGAAAAGGGTGCTTTCAGTCTGCAGGACCTGGAGTTCAAACATGCGGGAACGATTCTCAATGGGGTACGAGAATGTCTTGGAGCTTTCTTACGCATCCCGGTAGTTGATTGGTTGATTGACTGAGAGCTGGAGTCATCGCTCTGTTTCTCTTTAGACGCTCTATTGTGTTGATTGATTGGTTGATGTGCTGTCTCAGATGATGGCTAGATTGATTGCTTGATTGATTATTTTTCTGGTTACAGGATGAATTACCTGCGCGCACTGCTGAGCTCATCGACGGTGGGAGGACTACCTCCAGTGGCCCGACAACCCCGCCGGTAGCTGAATCAAAGACTGATGGGTCTCCACCACTTCCAGTTGCTGCCGCAGGAAACAATGCAGATGCGCCGGGCGTTTTGAGAAGAAATCAGCGAATGTACGTGATTGCGAAAGCCTTCCGTCCGGTCTCCACCACCGATTTGGACGACTTTCTCGACCCGTGGGCGCGATTTTACGCGGACGATCGAGTGCCGAATGCGGTGATCAAACGCAAATTAGAAGAAGGAGAAGGCTCATCGGTTCCTGCTCCGTCGGCCGGTGTCGCTAGCCAGAATTTCGTGCTGTGTGACTTGGAGACTTACAATGAATCCTCGCAGGTGATTAGTTTTTCTTAATGGTTTACTTCCCAATGCAGTAGGGAAAGAAATTCTGTGATGAGAATTAGCCAAATCGGAATGTCAACCTGAAGAGACGAACTTTGGCGGGAAGCGAAACTGCTGAGAATTTAAGTAGATGAAATGGACGTGAAAACGCTCATTTGATTGGCTGATTGACTTTCTCGATTTAGCAAGATTTTCGTTCTTATCGTGTGTTCTGGTGTGGTTTTCAGGAACGACAGCCCAAAAAGAGCCGGCGAAATCTGCCGGTCAAGTGCGCATCTGGAATAACGTGCAATGACGAGGAAATGGTCGCGGTTGTGCAGGCACAGCCGGAGTTCGTCTATGATATCTATACCTTCAGCCCGCCTGCCGAGTACGTGCACCTTTGGCCAGAAAAATTGGGACGCTCCATTTGTCAAGAGGCAATTTGTTACCACAAGGCTGCAGGCTATACAAAAAAGTGCTTTGATTGGAGGCGGAAATAGTTGGCCGCAAGACCACCTGTGCAGT
>LRSR01004716.1:0-16451 GCA_001579985.1 Hypsibius dujardini | reverse complement strand
AATGGGGAAATTCTGGCGACTAATGTTAAGACATCCGATGCCCGAACTCAGTTGAAGAACGGGGAAAGAAAAAATAGGGAATTGATTTTTCTGAGGACGTCATCCAACAATTTAGTTGTCTGATCGGCTCACCAAATGGTATTAGGCTCTTGTTGAGCCCAATGGCTCGGTGCAGCCAGATAGAATTTACGTAAATATAGCCGAGAACAAGTTCCGGTTTGAAACACGACGATCAACAGTAAACCAGGGGCTATGTTTTACGGATATATTTTTGTAGCCTAGTTGGTATTTCTTTCGGCTATTAGTTTTGTTGGTGTTTTTTATTCCTCTTGTTCTGTTTTTCACACCCGATACCGCACTGATTCTGCCGAAAATTTAAGGCTTTTTCGGCTGTTTCCCCAACCGTCCAAAGGCTGTAGCAGGACGCGGGCGTGAGTGAGTTAAAACCTTCTTTAGAGGGAAGGGAAGCTGCACGGAAGGAATCTTGCCCTCTCAACGCATCCCTGAATTTCCAAGATGACGTTCGAGCAGCTAAAAACCGTGATCCGCGTGCAGACCACGCAGGGCATGGAGGATGTCTACCAATGGTGCCGGGAAGGAAATGTAAGTTGCTGTCGGAATCGTTTATTTGAGATATTGGAGTGTTGCGGCCATGCTCAGCCGGTTAACAAGGCTTTGAATGGCTTCTTGGCCGCACTTGGCTGGAACACGGTGTTCTTATGATTAAATTGTGCTTTTGTTGTGTTTTTAGGCCTTCCAAATTCGAGTGTGGCTGGATGACACCGAACATGATATGAATCTCGGGTAGGTGGAATGGTGGCAGGGAGTTTTTCGGATGCGTTGCGTGTCTTGAGTGATGCAGTGATTGGGCGTCTCCAAATATGGGCATGATTTTTAGCACGCAACACATCAGCGGTAGCGCGTCATTGCATTGCTCCCCCTTCTCATCCCTTACTATCCGTTTTATCCGAATTTTTCTATCTAATTAGAAACTCGTGAAATTACACTTTTGTTTTAAAACAGCGCAATATGATTAGATTGAAACACATTTCTTTTTGATTGATGCAACAGTACATCGATTGATTGATTATACATCCCTGTGATAGTTGTCGGATAATTGATTGTTTGAATTGAATAGTGTACCATAGTACTGGATCATTTGTGCGGTTTCGTATTGCCTATCACTGTATCAATCGGTATCAAGTTGGGATTGATTGATTGTTGTTTCAAATGGTTTAGAGTTCGAGGTAGATTTAAAACCGATTCCACACTAAGTGTTGTCTTATCTATCAGTGTCTGCTTGCGAGTCTGCATTATTTTGATCTCTTGTGTCTATAGGGACGATCACGGATTCAGTCTGCTTCATTGGGGCGCCAAGGAAGGACACGTCGCCGTGGTGGACATGCTCCTCTCGCGGGGAGCACGTATCAATCAAACCAACATGGGCGACGATACACCGCTCCACTTAGCGGCGGCGCACGGACATCGAGACATCGTCCAGAAGGTAATTTTTGGCGATAGGTGGTGATGGAGGATAGACGGGTTAATGGACAAACCGTTGAGCATTGTCTTGATCCACGGCTTTTTCTATTAGCTTCTCCGGAATAAGGCGGATGTGAATTTCGTCAACGAGCATGGCAACACCGCACTTCACTACGCTTGCTTCTTCGGATTCGACCAAATTGCAGAAGTGGGTAGTAAGTTTACTCGTGGATACCCTTGCGTCTGACCATGCGACTGTTGCTCCAGGATCTGATTCAACATGGTGCCCAGCTGACCGTTTGCAACAAGTACGGCGACACTCCACTGGACAAATGTCGTCGACCACGATATCGCGAACAGCTCGAAGGTATGTACCGGTTGCATAAGTGAGTGTCCTTACTAGCCCAAAACTGTCTGTTTCAAGCCATTTCTTATGCTTTGCTTCATACTCCATTCCCCTTTCTGGATCCGTTTTTTACGTTCATACTGTAATTTGTTGGGTTTCGCATTGTTTTACAGACTACGGACGACAGCTTGGTCTAGACATGCGCAAAATTGCATACAAACAGGACCACTCGTCGATGTCGACTCGAATGCGGACCAGTACGAAAGAATACACTGACGGTCGGTGTTTGTGTGGAGTTGGAATAACCGTCTTTGTTTTGCAAACAGAGACGCTTGATCGAAGCTTGTCCCGCCAGTCGGCGATCACCGGCTTGGATATCCATAACCTCCAGTTGACTCTGAAGCTAGCCACCGTCCCTTCGGGCGAGGTTTGTGTTGATACTGATCTCGCCGTTCAGTGCGTTTGGCTTTAGTTCTGCTGTTTATCTAGACCTGGAAGGGGCGCTACCAAGGGAAGGAGGTAGTGACCAAAGTCCTGCGCATCCGAGAGGTGACCCCGCGCGTTCCGCGTGACTTCAACGAAGAGTATCCCAAGCATCGCATCTTCTCCCACCCCAACATCCTCGGTGTGTTGGGCGGATTCTCCCAACCTCCTAATCTCTATATAGTCTCCGAGTACATGCCCAATGGCACCCTCTATGACATTCTCCACCGTGAATCTCGTAGGTGTCTCGCTGTCGTGGATTTCATACAATTTCTTAAGGCGTACCAGGCAAACGCTCTGGGTTGAATCACTACATGGGTTGAATCAGTCGGGTGGCGGAGGGCGCCACAGGCGGTGTGTGTGAAGCTGAATGAGTGTTGTTTACAATTTNTGTTTACAATTTACACTCGTGGCGCCCTCCGCCACCCGACTGATTCAACCCATGTAGTGATTCAACCCAAAGCGTTTGCCTGGTACCCGTTGAATCCTAATCTCACAAACATCTCGATAGGTGTCGTGGTCGATCAACTGCAAGCAATTCGTTTCGCCTTGGACATTGCTCGCGGAATGTCATTTTTGCATTCGCTGAATCCCGTCGTCAAGCGGTTTTACTTGAACAGCAAACATGTTATGGTAAGTCTGCGGGTTTACACGTGGCAAAAACCTTACGCTAACCGAGTTAAGCCATTACACTCGTTCGACGCATGGCTGTTTTACACAACTGCGAGTTAAAGTGCTTAATTCGGTCAGTGCAAGGTTTTTGTCACGTGATCAGTTACGAATGCATCCCTTTCAACTCTTTTACTTTGCAGATTGACGAAGACCTGACGGCTCGGCTGAGCATGGCAGACGCCAAGTTCTCCTTCCAGGACAAGGGCAAGCTATACCATCCGGCCTGGACCGCACCGGAAGCACTTCAACGTCGCCCGGAAGACAGTAATGTCAAGTCAGCCGACATGTGGAGCTTCGCTGTTGTTCTCTGGGAACTGCAGACTCGTCAGGTGCCCTTTTCGGAATTGTCCCCCATGGAGATTGGAATGAGGGTAGGTCCACTCCACGAAATTCTGTCGTTTATGAACGCTTTACGAACACTTTTGACCGTTATTCCTCTAGGTCGCTCTCGAGGGGATGAGACTGACAACACCACCCGGAGTGTCCCACCATATTGCTCGCCTCATCTCCATCTGCATGAATGAGAATCCCGGGAAACGACCGTCATTTGAAATGGTCCTGCCGATCATTGAGAAGATGCAACGTTAGACAAACATCCTCCAGCGGCGGATGATCGGTGCGGTGCGCAGGTGCAGTGCGCAGGTGCGGTGCGCAGGTGCGGTGCGCAGGTGCGGTGCGCAGGTGCGGTGCGCAGGTGCGGTGCGCAGCAGCTGTTCGCGGTGCAGTGCGCAGCTGTTCGTGTTGGCCGCTTTCAACGGTTCTTTTTTTGCGTTTTATCATTTTAAGTGCCTAACCCTGTTTGTCACGATTTCCGTGACTTTAAATCCGATGGGGTTGCATCTGTTGGAGTCTGTTCGAGTGAACTACCAGGTTTGCATTTCTATTTTTTTATATGTAACTTTGAAGTAAAAGTGAAAGTGCTCATGATTCTACCCGGACTATTGTAATTGAATTGTGCACTTCCGAGTTAGTCATTTCCCTTTATTGTGACTGTCCTGGTCTATCGTGAGGTAATTTAGCGGTATGCCCCATAAAACAGAATGAAGATTTTGTAGCGTGAAAAAAGCTGTGCACATGCGCTTGTGATGCAAAATTACGTCTTTGACCAAAATTTCCCAATGGTCTTAGCAGTTTTCGGCAGATGTATTGCAATAGGATTTAAAAAAGCGCAGAGATAGATTAGCCAAAAGCTCATCATGTCCCAGGCGTGGCTTTCGAAGTTTGCGTAAGCGTCGAGGAGGTCGTAGATGTAGCCAGGTGTCCAGCAGAAGAGAAAGACCACTCCTAACGCGATTACGGACGAGTGTTGGAGAAGGTCACGCTCTTTCTTCATCGGTATAGAGCTGCTTGCACTGTCCGATGACATTTGCCTGGATTGCTCAGGTTTGCCGACTTCCGCAGTGTTGTTTAAGGATATTACAGATAAAACCGTGCCTGCTGGTGCAGCTACGCGAGAGCTTGATCTTGAGAGTCGCCCTCGGATAACCAAGCATGAAACGACCACAACGATGGCAGGCAGGTAACAGCCACATACGAAAT
This sequence comes from Hypsibius dujardini, assembly GCA_001579985.1. Lineage (NCBI taxonomy): Eukaryota > Metazoa > Tardigrada > Eutardigrada > Parachela > Hypsibiidae > Hypsibius > Hypsibius dujardini. The sequence continues at coordinate 11,929 of LRSR01004716.1, read as the reverse complement.
ACGCGATCTGCCATTTCGAATGCTCGTACGTGCGAATGAAGCAGATGGATTCCGAGCTGTCTTTTCCTACGATTCCCATACTGTCCGAAACCTGAAAACAGAGCAGAATAGACAACAAGACCACATTAAATGGACCGATCTTGTCTTGTCTGTCTGTTTGTCTGTCTGTCTGTCTATTTGTGTGTCTGTGTGTCTGTCTTCTTTTTTATTTGTTCATCTGCCTGCCTGTTTGTTTGTCTCTCAGCCTTCAATTCTGTTTTTGCTTACATATACGGGCAGCAGAAGCATATTTGCATAAAGGAACAAGCCTACTGCGGATGCGGATGCTCCCGGTATTTTATGTGTGACCTCTGGCACGTAGAAGATGATGATGTGGTTAACGAAAATGATCATGACGAATGTGGAGGTGGTGATGGTGGTGATCCAGTCGACATACAACCACAAGAGGCAGAGGTTAACACCCAATGGCCAAGTTTCCTGAGATGACGTGTAGACGATGAAGCCGGGAAAGGCCAGGAATGCTACGAGCAAGTCCGAAATGGCCAGTGCGAAGAGGAACACGTGGGTGCTGCTCCATTTACGCCGGGTGAACCACAGCTTGTACAGGTCGTGGAGGTTGAGGATGATTGCGAGCAAGATCAGGATGGAACCGAACGCGATGCAAAGCCGTGAGGACAGGACCGACATCTCTTCGTGGTGTTTATGATGAGACAGCGAGGAATTGTGGTGCGGCATAGTAAAGGTCACGTTGTTGCTCTCGTGGACTCGGCTCAGGCCGCCTAGAATTGTGTTGTGGTGCTGATCCATCTCGGAGATCATTTCCCGTTGCCGGTCACGGGTCATCAGCGTCTTCATGTCTGCAGTGTTTATACAAAAATGGTATTCGAAACCCGCGAGAGCTATCCAAATATGCTCCTTTTATATGCCACGATGAATGGACAAACAGCTCGAATGGGGTTATGACTCGATCGTCGGACAAAGGGTTGAGCGGGGATTACTTTGGCCTTGATCGTTTTTATTAACGGATCTCAAGAGAGAACCGACCCAACATTGTATGCCGGCTCGCTGACGTCCACAGCATCCATTAAAGGAGCAATTGGAGTGCTGCAATGAACATTGCAAAGAATACTTTGGCTATTCATGCACAGAGGATCACAAACAGTTAGGTCAAGCCTTATGCGTTGCAGGTTTATACAGGGTGTGTCAGGGTAATCGGTATTTTGCTCAAGTTTTACCAATTGAGGACACGGTCGTGGGGAATTAACCGATGTGCCTTTTTGTCGCCGTTGATGACATGATTGCGCGGCGTTGCTCGGACAGAGGTAGTTAAAAATAAATGTTAACGGTGACATTCTTGGGATGTAATAAAACCCAAATGTGCTGCATTCGATCGCTAATGTTTAGGAGCTCGCTAAATTAGGACAAGTGCTACCTTATTAGGTGCGAGGTGGCTTTCTCTCATATGGAGTAAAAATATGTTGAGTAATAAGGGCGTTGTGAGTAAACGAATCTATGTGGAAGCATCTCATCGTAAATAATGATAAAAATGTGCAGAAGCAATCGCCGGTACCGTAGTTAAACATACGAGCCTGTTGCTGTAACTTCTGTTCTTCAAATAAAAAACACTTGCAGAACTAGTTCACGGGATAAAGAGTCTAGAACGAAAGGAGCGTGGCCCTGCAGGTCAAGCATCAGGAATATCTTTCAAAAGTACTACCCATTATGATTGATATTTATTTTTCACTCAAGCAAAGTAACCCAAGAATTTATTCCACCCACCCCGGATAAGTAATGAAACTCATCTCAACAAGGAACAGCTACTTGTGGGGCACGGTTACCAGTGGCGCGCCGAGCTTTGGTGTGAGGGGGGTGTTATTTTTTCCAAAATTTATTTTTTATTGTATCCTAAATATTTCCGATAGAACTTAAGGGGGGAGTATTGCATGACAACTCTCCATCATGGTGTTTTTCTCTAAATGGGGGATCTTTAGGGCACTTCTTTTACTTTCGAGGGGGGGGGGGGGTTTAGATCAACAAAACACCCCCCGTCGGCGCGCCACTGACGGTTACGGTCTTCGTCTTACAGACAAGTCAGCTATTTTACAGTCAGCGTTTCATAGCAATGTTACTGCAGTGATGTACGGTGGCAGCTGTTGGCATGTCGCGTCGCAGACTGGGAAGCCCAACTATAATTAAAAACGGTACTGATAGAATAAGCATATAGACATGCAGAAATTTCTCCAACATACTCAGACGGTGATGGGGAGGGTGACCGCTCCCTTAGCGACGGTACACTGCACCTCATTCTGCTGTCGAACTAGAAGGCTCTCTGCAAGTAAACTGAAAGTTTAACCCTCGTCTTCCGGAGCCAGTTCCACTATTTGGTTGTGCCTGTAACACTACCATGCCCGTGTCAGATACTAGGGCAATGTAAGGCAAACTGACCGCCCTCTCAACAGGATCGCTTCGAAGTGTCTTGCCAACAGAGTTTGCAGCGATGCCGTCGTCGGCACCAATCAATTCACTAGGCTTGGTGGCGGTGACTTTGAGAATTCTGATGTATGGACAGTTGATGAAAAGGTCCCCGTCACTTGCTATCTTTAGACAACTGGGTTTTAATTGTATTCTTATGACCCGACACGAGAAGATAAAACTTACAGACCTGTAGAAATAAATTCCACCAAGGTCAAGAGCAATGAAGGAGTCTTGTGGTAGGGCAGGGTAGTTCTTAACGCACGTAAAATTTGCCTCGGGAACGGACGCCCGAATAGCGAAAGTTCTCTGGGTTTAAGTGTTGCCTACGTAGTAGACCGCACAAATGGTCACTGGCGTAATAGTTTTGAGAGATCTCATTTTGAACAGGCAGTGCTATTAATTTTAGAAACTGGATTGAAAGACAGAAGCTAGAGCTTCTGCGCTGTAGCAATTGGAAAATTCTGAGTTTATATATATGTCATCGCATCATGAAACTCTATTCTCAGATACTGTACATTTTGGAGGGAATATAAAACTAACCTTTCCCTTTTTAGTTCTTCTAAACTTTGTATTCACTGTATCTCATGACATCGCAAAAATGGTTGTTGTTGACCGGATTCAAATCGGATTTCTTTCAAATGCCCACGTGAGGAATCTTAGATCGCTTGGTTATGTTTTTGTTAGTGAATTCAAAATGCGCTTTACAGTACAAATTGCGCAGGAAGTCGTACGGGAAACAATTTCGCAATTGATCCGGAAATTAAAAACGTTGCATCTTGGGAGCCGCGTGTGTTTCATCACGCATATGGCGAATGTGTTGATTTTCGACAGCCTTCCACGGACGGTGGATCAGCTCGAGCAGACAGGAAACTCTAGCTGCAAATGTAGAACAGCGACATGCGATTGGGAAAGTCTCTTAGGACGTACGACTGGGACAACCCATTAGGACGTACGATTGGGAAAGCCTCCAGAGGGTACGATTGGGAAAGCCTCCAGAGGGTACGATTGGGAAAGTCTCTAGCGGTAGAACATACGATTGGGAAAGTTTTTAGGATGAACGGATCGACGGTTTACCCAGAAGGTGACCGGGTTGCTCAATGCTCCCAAAGCGTCAGTGCACCGGACAATGTCTTCCTGCTTTACGAAGCCCTGTGTGGCAGTGAGCGTGAAGGTCAGCCCAGCGTCCTGCGGAGCTATGGCTGTGGCTTAAAAACTACCCTGCCCGTGTTGGGGTCAACGGTGATGTAAGGCAAACTGGCGATACTGACTACCGCATCGTTTTGTTTGTCCGTCCCGACGGAGTCTGCCGCAATGCGGTCGTCATTTCCGCCAATCAAGCTGTCTTCGTTACCCTCCACGTTTTCCACCTGTAGCTGATGGCTGCAGTTGATGGGAAAGTTTCTCCCTTTGACCTTTTCGTTTTAACATAATCATGAGAAAACATTTTTAGTCGTCACATAAATAGTCTGGATCGAGAAGCGTGTGGGCCGACCTGGAGGAAGAACTTAGCGTCGAAGTCAAGCGCGATGGACGCTGCATTGGACTGCATGGGAGGGCATGTGAAATTTGTCTCAGGAACTGAAGCTTGAAGGGTAAAAACGGCCGCTGCGTTTGCGATGTTAATTGCGAAAAAAAAGAGCGATATTCCTCTGCATCCAACTAGATCAGGGTTTTGCCATTTGAAGAAATGTCACGTTGGGACTGGTTTGGCACTGTGCTGTAAATTGGACCGACTCCCTAGGGAATTGACAACCGCTTATCCCTTATTAAATATCAGAGTATTGGTGCAGTCATCCGAATACAAACTACGCATTTGGAGCATTTTAAAAGATATTTTTGAGATGCTTGTCAATATTTTTCCTGCATTCATATACCTTATTGCTAACCGTGTAGCTCGTCGTCTGAGTCGCGGTACCGACAAAGCGATTTAGCACAAATTATTAAGTCAGCCAAGACAACGTTCACCACTGTTTCGGACGACTCTTTTATTTAAATAAATCGGTCGTTCAGATGTTAAGGAGAATTATTTGTTCCTGAAGATTGAGCATCAGATAAGCACATCCGGCAATAAGACTTCAAATTTCGCACAGTGGACAAGAGATAAATTTTCCAATTTGGTCCGTTTAAAAGATCCGCGGTCCGCGGATCTGGTCCGCGATGGTCACATTAAACCGGTATTTTAAAGTTTTAGCATCTGGAAATACCGGAGAAAACAGAGACAGCACCATTTCTGACCCTGTAGCTGTCTCGATCTGTTTTTCGTAGCTACTTAGCTACTTCCTAGAAACGGGATTATTCTGTTTCAATTGTGAGGACCTTAGTATAAAGCATATAATATTATATAGTATATAATTCTGTAGGAATCTTTGACACAATCGGGAATGCACATGATGGACGTTACAGCATTTTACAACACACTGACTGCGGAGATGATTGTTTCAGCGGACGGAAGAACGGCGAACTTAGCTCTCAAGTAACACAAACTACTCTGTACATGTCTCGACATACAATTCACCGTATGTCCCAGGCACCTGTTGCGCATGTTGCGAAGAGAATACGGAACTAGATGATGATTACGTCCTGTACATAGAGGAAGCTGAAGACGATTTGAAGGAGGCGCTTACATAATGCAAGAGGTGTTCGAGCAGCTGTTGATGCGCGTGCAGATTGACAATCCAACAAACCCTGGATTACATAAGAATTTTTTTCTCATAATTACATTCTGTTCCCAGCATCGCAGCACGGCAGTCGTTTGAATTCATTCATTGCTATCCGCAGTAAAAAATTCAAGAACCTAACGAGATTTAGATCAAAGACTCAACGCCAATTTAACCGAAGCTGACCAACTTAACCAAAAGCTGACCAATTTAACCGAAAGTTGACCAACTAAATTGCAGCTGGCCAATTTAATTGAAGCTGGCCAATTTAACCGAAGCTGGCCAGTTTAACCGAAGCTGAAAGGTTTGGGTGGCAACGTAGTGTTACTGGGTAGACGGCGAGCAGGATCGATTGTCCGTTGTCCGGAATACCCAACCCGGCAGCACTGGAGCCAGTCAATATGCCACTGCGGAGGACGAAAAAATGTAGTTTAATCTTAATTATATGCCACACAACATTTGTTTCACTTGTTTCATTTGTTTCACACGACAAGAGTCTGATCTAAACTAACGCACATTTCTTCAAAGTCAGATTCTTTTGTGTGAGAAAAAGTTTAGTGTGTTGGTATGTAATGCAGTGGCCTTACCTCCGTGGGGTTGTCGTTGACGCGGACAATCGGTCCGAACTTTTTGGCAAGCCCTGTCACGACGAATCCACTGGCGCATACCACTAAATTGTGCGTGAGGGAGTCCTGTGGTGAGAAGTCAAATAAACCGTTGGTGGACCTCACCCTCACGAATAACATTTTCGGTCATTGGAGGACTTTCATGACGCAAACAAACTTCATTTCAAAAAACCCGAATAAAATCGATCAAGTCCCTCTCTCAATTAAGTCCCTCTCTCAATTAATTCCCTCTCTCAATTAATTCCCTCTCTCAATTAAGTCCCTCTCTCAATTAAGTCCCTCTCTCAAATAATTCTCTCAGTTAAGGTTAGTCGCGTTCTTCGCGTTCTAGTTGCTGGATGATATCACACATTTCCGTACGTAGAACTCCCAGTATTGGTCGTGTGTGGGTTGGTAGTAACAGCTCGTGTAGTCAATATAATATCCAGGCGGCGGTTTGCAGCATTTGATGGGATTTATATTGTCGATCCCGGGCCGACTCATGAAGAAATTCTGCTCATTGTCCCAGAAACCTGTCATCACATTAGGAATACGAATTAGGGATGAAATTTGCGTAGTGCGAGGAGGATGAGGGGGGGGGGTGAGAATTTTCTTGCAGGCAATGGTTATAGTACCGTACCTGTTATAAAAGTATCCACGGTTAGCTTAATGTTTTTCGGGTCGAAACAATACCATTGGTTTGTATAGTTCCGAACATGACAGCTGTCAATTCAGACATCACAAATTTAATGGATGTTCAGTACGTGTGGTGTTCTTACTAGCGGCTAAACGATGATTAAATCTACAGGTTTGACAGGTATGAGGCAAAGTCTGTATTTCGCCTCACCCTCCACTTGCTCGATAAATCGGCTCACTCATGCATTTCTCTTTCATGGTAGGTGCTTGATTGTTTGAATTGCTGTAATATTTCCTAGTATACAGTAGCACTTCTGGAAATCAAACAATCAAGCAGCTGCCATCAAAGAGAAATGCATGAGTGAGCAGATTTATCGACCAAGTGGAGGGTGAGACGAAATACAGACTTTGCCTCATACGAACAGATAAAGAAGCCACGCAGACGCATGAGGCAACAGAAAACTATTTTTAAAGTTTCCAATCCCTTTTACAGCCGGTACACTGTATCGACATGAGCCCATGAATTTAAAAACAATACGGGGTAAACACAATCAAATATTCGAGAATATATGAAACTACTGAAGTAGGCGAACTTACTTTGGGTAAAAGGGATACATCCCTTGTGTAGGCGGCTTATACGCAAAGATATATTTACACCATATCGCATCGATATTTTGGTAGTCGTTCACCCAATTTCTGAAACAGCAATTATACGGTAATGCGAAACCTTCCCACGGCCGTCACGGAATTGCGAAGAAAACAGAGAACAGGCAGTCCTGATGTTGTAGGCTATGTACTGACGAAAACCGGACCGACCCATTGACCGGACCGTTGACCGGACCGGACTGTGGACCGGCCCGTTGACCGGACCGAACCGTCGACCGGACCGAACCGTCGACTGGACCGAACCGTCGACCGGACCGAACCGTCGACCGAACCGGACCGGTGACCGTTGCCGGGACCGTTGACCGTGGACGGGACCGTTGACCGGACCGTACCGGACTGTTGACCGGACTGTTGACCGGACCGTTGACCGGAAGTCAACTTACATTACTCCGACTACGGCCTCTCCGTCAAGACACTCGGCGTGCCACTTCCTGTCACAGATGAAGAGTAATCTCGTCTCATATTTAAAGAAATCGTTCGAGACTTTATGATATGCCACCTACATCGCTTATGGAAAGCGCATTTATTGAGCATTTTTACCGTTCGGAAATTTGTGGTCCGAGATGAGTTCGCAGTGTATAAATCATGGTATCTCCCTACGAAAGTAATGTTAATAGCGGCCACTGACGTCCAGTTCCGCTGAAGAAGCTGCGAACGTTGTCTTACCGTTCCAAATGATACATACGTTCCATAATACCTTGTTGTGGCGTGAATAAGACAAATGCCGGCAAGTAAAACTGCTCCAACAAGGACAAATGTACAACGTCCAGCCGCTATCACGTGATTCATCATGCAAAAAATTAGGCTTTAAAAGGTATGGGGAATTACATGGCTCCAGCTGAAAACTCTCGTAGCGTCAGGAAATCGCAGCTAAAATAATGAACCTAATAAAAAAAAGTCAAGTCTTACTGCCGATGAAGAGGATGCGACGAGGCAACATGGAAGTGGACACAATGGTTGAAGGTCAAGCTTTTGTCTTCATTCGAACACCCTTGGGCTATCCGATTTTTAATCTGTTCGTGCAAAACTGCACACGAAGTATGAAGCATGCAGCTCAGTTGTCGATACACAAAAGACTAATTCTCTGATGTGATTCAAAAGAAGTGCGCTTCACCTTTTGTGTTACTGGCTGAGAACCTTTTTTCCCAAGATAAGAGTACTGCAAAAACGATCGGCGATGCGGCGGTCATTCAACGGCTACAGCGACTCGAACTCAGTATCAAAACGATTACCGCAAATTAATGTTTCCGCATCAAGTGACACTTCCCTTACTTGTAATAAACAATATTTGCTTTGAAAATATTAAATCATCAGCTATATTTGGGACGCGAATAACAAAAACCAGACGCACATTTTAAGAGATAAAAAAGCGTACTTTTTTTGAAACCAAAAAAATTGTGACATTCACAGTGCAAGTCTGTCCGAAAAAATGATCTTGCGATTTATGTTAAGAAACGTTTGTTTTTTTATGGTTTTGTATATCCAGTAATTTCGGCTGGACATGCATGATGTTTCCCGCGGAGATATCAAAAGATGCCTTTGTGCGACAGTAAGCGACAGAATTTAATCTGATGGAGGGTCCCGGAAATGGGCAAAAGGGGCGGGGCAGGGGTAATACTTGAACAATCAACCAATCAACCAGAGCAGCTCCGGAGCAATCAACTAATCAACCAGAGCAGCTCCGGAGCAATCAACCAATCAACCAGAGCAGCTCCGGAGCAATCAACCAATCAACCAGAGCAGCTCCGGAGCAATCAACCAATCAACCCCGCTCCGATTTCTCCAGAGCTCATTTGATTGATTGGTTGATTGTACAAGTATTACCCCTGCCCCGCTCTTGCCCATTTCCGGAACCCTCCGTTAGATTAAATTCGTTCGCTTACTGTGCAAAGTTGTGTAACTGTCGGAAGTCCATACTCATGCTCAAACGAATCAAATACTCTTGGAACCGGGAGACATTTAAGAATGATCCAAGCCCGTCACTTGAATAACAGTAGACTGGTTTTGCTGGTACCACGTCAGTAATGAGACAGTACCACGACCACGACAAGTCCCGCGACAGTAGGAATTTTCACAAACAGAAGCCGAAGAGCTTTCTTTCCATGGGTAAACTTGAACTATTGTGTTAAATACATCAACAATTAGAAAAAATTTAGGACTGCAAGTAGAGTAACCACTGTGGAGAATGTCTACTAGAGATCTGAACACGGCAGGGCAAGGACACCGACAGCGTTCTTCAGAATACGCTCAACAACGGCAGACAGCTCAGAACAATCACCGATAACAACGGGATAGAAACAACCGAGGGACTACTATTTATAAGATCAATCTCCTTGTCGAATAATACTTGGTCGATGACGTGAATAATACCTACAAAAACGAATGAACCAGAAATGTATTAACGCTTATACGGGTAACCTCATGATTCACATGTATAACGTTATAACGTCATGATTCACATGTATAACGTTATAACGTGATGATTCACACCGCGTACGTACCGTTGACGGCACTAATGTCATAGGTCGTAATTTTGGCTGAATGGCCTTTCCAACTCAGTAGAGTGTCGCCGGAGTCTTTGCCGCGTTTGATTAAAACATCACTCGGCGTAGCGGTGTACCGGTCTTCCTTCCTCAACGAAGTGGTTTCCATCCGGCGGCCTTCCACCAAATGTCGCTTCATCACCTACAAGAAAACGAGTAATTAAATACAGCAAAAATTCATGAGAATTATGTGAGAGTCTACTGTTGTGTACCCTTGCAAGGAGTTTCGGCTTGGATAGAATCGTGTTCCGATCCACCAGATCCATGTTGGCCCAGGCTTGATCGGACGGCGCGAAAACGGTGTAATTGGACGATGAGGAAGTCAGCGCACTGTTGAGGTCCCTCGTCTGCTCAAACGCTTTGTAGGTTTTCGACAGGTTAGGTTCGCCGCGTAGCTTTTCCATCGCGTTCATGAAGGGGATCCCGAGGAGTTGGTCAATCACATGGATGACTGCGTTGGTTGAGGTGAGGTCCGGTTCCACAATCCTGGCACTGACGCCCTCTCCTTCTACGGTAACTTCTGAAATGTACAGAACACATTCGAAAAGGAACAAAAACTAGAATGCAATGCAGGCGATACTGTTCAGAACAGAGCAGAACAGAACAGAGAAAAACAGAACAGAACAAAAAATAAAACAGAATAGAACAGAATAGAATAGAACAGAACAAAACAGAACAGAACAGAACAGACTAGATCGTGACAGAACGGAGCGGAGCGGAGCGGAACACTGGAATAGTACAGAAAAGACAGAACAGAATAGAACAAGGTTCCTTAATGTTTCACGTACGGGAAGAAGCACTGTCCGACAGACTTGGGCGCACTTGAAAAGTCAAGCGTTGATGGACAGAAGTCAGCGCGGTTGTAACGTTTGTAATTTTATCCGAGGTGAGTCGATTAGGGAGAAGATGAAGGTTCAGGATCTTATCCGCCAGATGGCGGTCCTGCTTGAGACGTCCGAGTTTGTCACGCGGCAGAGCAGCAAGAGCGGCGTTTGTCGGGACAAAAATCGTAAGATCTGTGTCATCACTCAACCGTTCCAACAGTTTTGGGTCGGCAAAGTTGAACAGCGCCCGGAAACTAGCAAGATCGGGACGACTTTCAATCACTTCTTTGGCGTCTTGGTCCACCACGAGAAGGATCCGGTCGATGATATGCAGGACACCGTTAGCGACTACGACGGATAAAAACTGATTAGTCTTTGTGGCCAATAAATTTTTTCAATTTGGAGTACCAGGTATGTTGGCTTTGACAATGTTAGCGTAGACTCTTCCGTTGGGGAACCGGCTATCGCCTTTGGTCACCAAGCTAAAAACTTGCTCTAAAACAGTATAGAAAAATACTCATAAAACGTATTGTCAATGTGCGTTAATTAAGATTCCATGAGCGTACGTTGAGTGGATAAGTTGGAAAAGCCAACGAAAGAATCGACAGCAGGTCCACCACCGTCCAGCAGCGACGGAAACGCCGATGGTGGTTTCCGATTAGGTTCAAAGTCCGACAGCGAGTCCTGTATCGAGCGCAGAAATATCACCTCATCGGGTATGACATGTCCTTTGAAAACGGTCACATCAAAGGAGTCCCGGTTTTTGAGCGACGAAAAGGCAGCATTATTTGGGAGAAAGAAGGTGGCGACAGATGTACTGTCCTGCAAGGCCGGTAGGTGTGCCGTCCGTTCAACTTGAAGTTGGAGCTCTCTGCAAAAGATGACGTGTAGCGAGTTCGTAAAAAGTGACAAAGCCGGAAATTCATTTCATAAACATTAGACAAACAGGTAAGCAGGCAGGCAGACAGACAGACAGACAGACAGACAGACAGACAGACAATCAGACAGACAGAGAGTCCAACAGACAGTCAGACAGACAGTCAAACAGACAGCCGGACAGCCGGACAGACAGACAGTCAGACAGACAGACATACAAGCAGACAGACGGACAGACAGAAAGTCAAACAGACAGTCAGACAGACAGTCAAACAGACAGACAGACAGACAGACATACAAACAGACAGACGGACAGACAGACAGTCAGACAGACAGTCAGAAAGAGAGACATACAGACAGACAGACGGACAGACAGACAGTCAGACAGACAGAAAGTCCGAGCAAATGCCAACCCAAAATAAACAAAACCATGATGTCAGCTTAAATTCTCATAAAATCAGCTGGTATGAGTCTTAATATATTTTATAATAATCTTATAATTTGATGCAGACATCGCTTACTCAAGAGCCAAATCGGAATGCTGCTGAGCGACAGGGTCCTGAAGGAAAGCTCGAGCGGTAATCAATGCGCCGGTCGGGGCAAGGACCTCATCGATTATGTACAGGAAGTGGACCCCGGATTGGAAT
>LRSR01004715.1:0-12245 GCA_001579985.1 Hypsibius dujardini | reverse complement strand
TGTCTGTTTGTCTGTCTGTCTGTCTGTCTGTCTGTCTGTCTGTCTGTCTGTCTGTTTGTCTGTCTGTCCCTCTGTCCCTCTGTCTGTCTGTCTGTCTGTCTGTTTGTCTGTCTGTTTGTCTGTCTTTTCTTATGTCTTATTATCTGCTCTTATGTCCCTCTGTTTGGCTGCTATCCCTCGCCTATCCGGGTTACTGTAATATCTGATTGGATGTGCATTATTAAGGCCAGCACGAAGTTGCTGCTGCATCCAACAGTTTTTCTCCTAGGGTAAAAGAAGACGAATCCCACCATTTAGTGCGGTATATGGACTTGCGTGCTTGTACCCTATACGAAATTCATTCATTAAATAAAATTTCCAAACATTCGGCCTGTGCAGGATATTTCTAAATGGGAAGTGATTAGTATCTTCATTTACTGTCTGACAACCTCCCCCGTGATTGAAGCGAGCTGTGATGTTCCAACTCAAAAACACCGAGAAAGGTGGGCGCGCCAAATCCGGCTGATTTTATCGGTTCCACGATTTTTTCTCGCTCAATCCAATAACACACAGTCATGACAGTACGGCGTTACGCGTTCGCAGTGGACGGACCCGCTGACCGCAGCTCCGATAAGAGCTTATTTCTCCGCCACTGTGATGACTTATATGACTCGTTTGTTGTCTACCCAACATTTTTGTGGTCTACCGCAAGACTGTGCAGTCTGTCAACAAAACCTTTAGTCGGTGTTTAGCTTCCTTTTAAAGCCACCTCGGGCGCTGGCCTTTGTTAGGTTCTTAAAAATATTGCTGATCAATTATTTTTTTGGTCATTTTGCCATGAAAAATGTCATATTTTTTAGCGTCGTCTCTTCCGTTTCTAGTCGTCGCTTTCGTCGGCCTTGATTTAGTCGCAGCACAGTATCTTCCGATAAGGGCACCATCCCTCACATCAAACTTTGGCAGTCCTCGTAAGTCCTTTATTAGCTGGATAGAGTTTTAGTATATTTATGCTGCTTGAAAATAATTTCACAGGAGGCGTGCCCTCTGAGCCGCAATGTGTGGACAACCACAGGCGATGCAAGGCTTGGGCAAAGGATGGTGGCTGTGTCATCAATTGGGGTTTCATGGCCACTCAATGCAGGAAAGTCTGCGGTCTCTGCGACAGTCAAGGTACGGCAATTTCTCACTACTGCGCTCACTACTTCTTCATAAGGTCCCCAGTAAAAAAATAGTTCAACGATCGTTTTGTCGGGACAACAGGGCAGACGGCATTGTACAATGCGGAAAAGAAACTGAGGACTCGCATAATGGCCGATTACGATGTTTCCACACGACCGCTGAAAAACGACTCTGATACCATCGACGTGGCGCTGTCCTTTAGTCTTCTGCATTTAATGAATGTGGTAAGGGTCTATCGCGACAGGCCCAGCATAAACTTCTCCCCCAAACGGTGAAGACAGTGACCGTATCTTGATCGTCTGTTGTGAAGCAGTACGAGATTAAGACCAACCGAAACAGAAACAGATAATTTATACCCGAATACCGCTGACTTGTGGATCGGGTTTTGCTTCATAGGATGAAGAGAAGCAAACTGTTATGGTTCAGGGCTACCTTAAAATAGTAAGTGTCTCCTTTGATGAGAATATTGATTTCAGTAATTGTATTTCCAATTTATTTATACACTTTTTTGGTTAACCAGAAGTGGTACGACAGCCGGTTGGAGTGGCCGCCGTCTGATCACCAAGAGATTACGCGTCTGTCCCTGGCATCGTCTGTTATCTGGCACCCCGCACTGACCGTCGTCAACACGTACGTATACCACGTTTCTAATTCCGTTTTCTTCGAACTTTATTTGCGCTAGCTATCACATTATTTTGACGCTCTTTCGAATTCGGGGGGTTTTTTAGGGGAGATGCCGGGAATTCGTTCCTTCTACGTGGCAACCCGACACCGATTATGGTCTCCAACAATGGGATAGGTTCGTAATAATTTGGGGCATGGGTTGAAATGAAAACGGAAGATGACCGTGGGACTGCTTGCAGCTGTCTGGACTCCAAGGGTAGAAGCCACGTCTCTGTGTAACTTTGACGTCCGATACTTCCCCGCAGACCGGCATCATTGTTCCATCACTTTTGGCCCATGGTTCGTTTCTTTCCTCTTACATTCACCGGTCCTACCTATTTGCCGTTCTCTGCAAACACGAGTGGATGTGATGAATTGTTGTGCTTCAGGATGCAGGATGGCAACTTGATCAACATGACTCTGTGGGAGATTGACGACGACGGCGACATTGACAATCCCTACCTCCTGCCGAATCAAAAGTGGAAGGTGACGACGAAGTTGCGGGCTGACGATGACTACCACAGCCCGTGCTGTTCGGAGCAGTGGCCGGTGGTGCATATTGATCTTGGTATGAATACTCGACCTTAACTTACAGTTTAAATTGGCTACAGCTATTTTACCCCTTCCTTATAGTGTATAGGGCCCAATAGCACACCCAGGCAATATTACCCCCCCCCCTGAGGCCCAATAAAATACTGAATTTTTTACCCCTCCCATGCTGCCCGTTCATCTATTTATCCGTCCGTTGTCTGTCCGTTCGTTGCCAATCCGTCGTTCACTCATCCGTCCGTCGTCCGTCCGCCCTTGTCCCGTCTCTCTCGTCCGTCCTTCTGTCTCGTCCGTCCGTTCGTCTCGTCCGTCCGTCTGTTTCGTCCGTCCGTCCGTCCATCTGTCTCGTCCGTCCGTCTGTCTCGTCCGTCCGTCCTGTCCGTCAGTAGTTCGTTCATTCGTTATCCGTTCAGTCGTTGCCCGTTGTTCGACCATCTGTTCGACAACAGACAGACAGCGCACGGATGGAAAACGAACACACTGACGGACGGACGGACAACATGGGAGGGGTAAAATAGTCGGGGTGCTATTGAGCTCTTATCGATGTATTCAGGAAGGGGTAAAATGGCCAGGGTTCTACTGGGTCCCAAAAAGGGGTAAAATAGCCACTCCAGTTTAAATTTGTAACGCCCAGTCATCGATGCAATGCCATGAAATTCACATGAACCGTTATCTGCGCAGATATTCAAAGATACGCTCCAATGATAAGTGCTGCGATCATCACACCCGTTGTCTATGTGATGGTGACCCTGCTACTATGCTTCGTGCTCCCAATTCGATCTGCCATTCGGTTTTTGTTCTCCGGCGGAGACTGCCTCATTCTCATTTTCCTGTTGCTCCATCTGTCGGGCGTGATGCCGGAAGCTGCGTCATCAACACCCGTGATCAGTAAGTCGAGGAGAACCGGCAAATTTTTCTTTAAGCGAATAACAAATCAGGGGAGAAAATTTCATTTTTCGTAGTCCAAATAACGGTAGCGCTGCTCTTGGAGAGTCTCCTAGTCATGCTCTGCTGCGGATTCCTGTATCATCTCTCCTCGCCAAGGTGTCAAGTTCACCTCACACTTTCCTCACCCGGCTTACTCAAGACCCTGAGCAAGCTGACGCCGACGATAAAGAAACGCCCATCATCAACTGACGCTACTTACATTCGCTTCCATGAAACACAGCCGGACTTGGTAGATATGTTTTTCGGAAATGATCAGAGTACCCTCCTGTCGAACCATGCCGATGATGAGGCCAAGGGTAAACCGGTATTTGTGCCTACTGGGAACGGTACGACAAGTTTTACCGCGACAAACGGCAATGGTATGGCCAACGAAACTAACGTGATCGATAATGTGGACGGCGGTCGAAGCGTGAAACCTGTGAGTCATGCCAGCATGAACCGTCAACTGGCCATTCTGATCAACCGGATTGCTCTCTTAGCTTTCATCTTTATGTTTGTGATACAACTGCTTGTGGTCTTTTTTATCTGAATTCCTGTACGGGGTAGTTTTGTTTCGTTCCTGTTTTCGTCAAACAGCTAAACCGATAGACAGAATGTTCGATGATCTGTATGGTAGACCACAGAAGGGTCGCTCCTTCTCCATCTTCCACGAAATGCCGGAGTGATATGCTGTCTTTCTGGTTTAGCTTGTTTTCTTCTTTTATTCTCTCGGAGCAGTCGCTTTTTAGCTCGCGCATTTTATTAATACATGTACTTTATATTTAATAAGGATTTTATTAAATGTACATTACAGTTACTGTAAATTTAGGGATCTTATTTTACAGCTCTACATTCTGAGTCAGGGCTTTCTCCGGTACAAATATCGCGCGAGCCGAAGTAATAATTCAATTAGGGGCAATATAAATATTATGGAAGTATGTGAAGCCTGAAAGAGAATGGCAGCAACTGCGCGAAGTACGGTCCTTGCAGAATCATTGGAATCCGAATTCATGTGTAGCACACTTACAGAATTTTGTGTGAGATGTTTACTCACGGGCCAAAATAAAAAGCTTTTTTTATATATATATTATTTAAATAAAAAACTCTTATTTAAACAAGACTACTTCTCTCTCTCTCAGTTTTATCAGCTTTCTCGCTTTTCTGCACTTCTTTTGCGTATTTTTATCGCCATGGATTATCTTACTGCGTTGCATACTATAATACTCTTATATCTCTCCTTACTCGACTTACCGCTTACTGTGTACTCTACATCTTATAATCTTCTTCCTCAGTTTTTCTACGGACTTCCAAATCTTAATCATTCGTTTCACATTAATCGCTTGTTGTTATGTTTATTGTTGCAATCCCTAATTCAGCGAGAAACTCACTGACTTTTAGTATCGGCTTTTAAACAATCAAATCTCTCTTTCTCATCCGTCCTTTCATATCCTCCCTCAACTATAACCTTTAGATCATCCCCAAAAAAATCCGGTCGTGTATGGCGGCTCGTCCCAACCATTCTCTCCTCTCCCGGTGAGTGGTCCTTATATGTTGCTGTGCCTCTGGTTCCTCCATTGCTACTCGTATATATGTTGAAGCGTTGTAGTCTCTGTTCGCCGTTCCCCAAACACGCTTAAGCAATATCCGAGTTGCTCGACTAAGTTTTCTAAACTGACAGTAACGGTGTGCGAGAAAAATCCATTTTCATTTTGATTTCTTTATCGTGGATAATAATAATAACACTCGGACAGTGATTTAAAAGTTAACAATACAGAATGCACATACGCCTCATTTGCAGATTTTGATATAGTAATCCCATCCAACGTACGAATTGAAATTCTCCTCCGGCACTGTAAAATGATTGTCCTTACTAAGTAAACATTCGCCCGTGTTCTGGTGGTTCGTCCCCGTTCGCAGGTAGTCCACGGACCGACAGTTGAACATGGTCTCCGTCAGACAGGCTTTCAAGCACTCCATCACATTGTTGACGCGCAACTGTTTGTCGTTGTAGTGGAGGATGCCGGCGTTGGGTGTTTTCTCGAAATGACATTCTGAAACGTTAAACAACGCACACACACACCATCATCATCATCATCAGTTGCATATACAACGAACTCGATAGCCGCACGAGAGGCCAAATGTTCAAGGACAGTGCTGCGCTTACGGATTGCACCGTCCGGTCCACGGACTGGTATCCTGCCGTTGACGTACTCCTGCAGGATGTCCAGCTGGTCATTGACGTGCTGCGACATGTTGTCCACCTTGGACTGGAGCTCACGGATGATGAGACCGGTTTGGTTTTCGTACATGAACTTCTCACGCCATATCAGCACTTCCAGCTGGAGGATTTGGTTCTTCAGCTTCTCCATTTCCGCACGGTTAGCCAGTAGCTCGCTCTTGAGCTTTTGATTCTCCCCTGTTTCATGCAAAACCTGCAGTTCCAACCTAAAGAGCATGTATGTGTTTACTGTTGCCGATTTAACAAAAAAAACATTTTACAGCGCATATATCCCAATTTAATGGGGAAGATCCAGTCCCCTAAATCTGGTTATAACTACTGTAGACAGTTTAACTTGTCTCATCGGGCCACGCCCTTAGTTGAAATGCTTCTTGACCTATGTCTCGAATCTCTGTGCAAACTGTGCTGCATCTGCTCATACATGTATGTGGCACGATTTCTCGACGAAAAACGTTAATCGGAACATCGGCACAATAACACGTGTTCCGATTAACGTTTTTCGTCGAGAAATAATGCCACGGCTGTACATGTATGTGGGGGCGATAAGCCTGTATAAGGTGCTGCTCCTGTTTAGTTGTTACGATTTCTCCCTTTTACGTAGATGTTCCCCTGCACCAGATGTTCCTCTTGCTTTGTGAAACTGTACACTTTTTGTTTATACGAATTATGGCCGTTCCCAACAGTCGGGGTTAACCTTCGGTATCCATGATGTCAATAAGGAATAAAGACCTTACTCCCCTGCACCATCTATACACTTCCGTCGGAAATAGTTATAGCACATTTCAACGGTTTTTCGTAACCCATAAATGCCCGTAGCATCAGGAAGGGTCTAATGTCGTTTAATTTTACTTGTCGAAAAACTCATAGCATATCCAGATTCTCGCTGGCAGTGCAGTTAAGCAAGTCATCTTGTGGATTTTTAGTTGGAAATTATGCTGAAAAGTTTCTGAAAGTATTGCGAGCACCGTTTCTAGTTAAATTTACATTTAAAATCGCCATTACGTGAAGCCTCCGGGGTTTCATATCACGCAGTCGCACACTTTGTAAATTGATAGCATGGTAGCAGGAAAACAGAGCACAAGAATTCTTGTCCCGTTGTCCTGATGCATGACTTTATGATTAAAAATGAGAACCCTGATGCAAGTTCATACAGATAATTATTTCAGCATTTTTTACCATTTTAATAAACAGCATAACTCAAACTCCAACGAAGTATTAAGTTCAAATCTGCTTTGTTACATATATACATATATATATATATAGTCACGTACTACCGTAGGCGGTATTGGACCAACCATGACAAAATGGTTGTCACTTGGATCCTTCTTACCTGTGCCTCATTTCGCGGTCGACCTGTGATTGAGCCTTCAATTTATTGATCGATTCGTTGACTTCCTCGATGACGGCCGAGTTATTCCCGCAGGTCTCATCCCGCACCACGGTGGCCGTCTTCACCTGGAAGCTATACGTCTCACATATCTCCTGCTCCCTAGATTGTGTTTGTGCAGCTGCAAACACAAAACAAAGCGGAGCTCAAGTCACACCACACCTAGACTTCAGTGCGTCCCACACACAAACACAACTGTGAGAGGGAAAGGTCAAAATTGTATTACATGTTTCAATAGTTTTGTCGATCCTAATATTAGACGGACCTTTAGGTTCGCTGGTGCGGTGGCGTTGCTCCTTCATCATGGGGTGCATCTGAATGTTACTGCTGATACGCCCACCCGTCCCGTTGGCGTGGAGGTTGGTTACCGAGCCCGCAAACCCCGCCGCCCCCGTAATCCACCGAAATAAAGCAATAAATACAACATAGGCAGAGATCCAGGGGAACATTTTGCGGAAAGTGTCGTCAGAACACGCCTTCCGCTTAAGGAAAGGCTTCGACTCAACTTAAAGGGATATGCACTCAATCAGGCATCGTAAACTTTTGTGTGCAAAAAAAACGCTTGCGTGGGCCGGCAACAACACCAACTGAAATCAGCATAAAAGTTGTATGCTGCAAAGTCGGACTTGGGTCACCTTTTTTTTAGTATGGCCCCATTGTTTGACGTCGGACTCTAGATATGTCCTTCCCTGTTGGCTTGGATTGCAGTCATAAACGGCAGGGTTGAATGACTTGCTTATTAGCGATTGAGGGTATATAATGCTTGACGGATGACACCCACGATTCGGTGTCAAGCATCGGTGCGAGTTCCAACCGACGCCTATCTGCGTAAACTACTCTGTCTAACTCCGACTATAAGGTTACCTCAACGTAATTGGATAGCTTTGACATGGAGTCATAGAAATTGTTATTGTTTATACCAGACGCTTCAAAACGAGTCTGTGAAGTGGCTGTGTGGGACCGATTCGGTACGATATGTCCCATTGTCATGACCTTTGCCGGTAAAAAAAACACATTAACTATCTGCAGAGGTGTAAACGGAAGTTTGCCATTTTCATCAATGGTTGTGCAACAGCGAGCCAGTCCGGCTTTGTTGAACGTAAAAAGGGTCGTGATTTTGTTGCCCACATCACGTTCTTGACATTCTGTAAGAGTTGAAAACAGGAACTTGGGAAATAACCGCCGAATATGTTCCATAGAGTTTGCGACCTTTAGATAGCATGTAATTTGATTAGCCTTTGATCCACCCTAAGGACAATTTTGTTCAAACCTACGTAAACGGATGGACTACAAACATTGGCCAACCCAAATAATCCGCTCAGCTGCGTGATCACTAATAATGAGCTGGAATGAGGACGGAATACGCATTTGATTACACTGCGCTTAGAGGCATTGTACAATTAAACGCATGACATGCCTTATTGTACTGAACGGCACTATTTTAGATGCTACTGTTATTGCATGCATTGTTGTACTGAACAGCACTATTTTAGGGGCCAACGTATTTGAATAGTGCACGTGCATTCAAGTAATTTCACCCAAATATGGTCACGTTCCAGGGATTTCCGAAGATGCTCGCCGAATAATTAGGCACAGTAAAACGTAGAACCGTTCTGTGGGCGGTACGATATCCGCTCTTTTGTACCTGTACCTGTACTTGGTTTTGACATTTCATCACATATAAAGTCTCGACTGCAAGCGTGCAGATGCATCGAAAACTCCTCTGGTCTTGCTGACAGCAATATTCATTCCCATTAAATTTTGAGTGCTCTAGGTTTTTTTTCCAATTTTGCCGCTCGATTTCATAAAGATCTGTCGTTCGCAGAATTCAGCCAACTGTAAACACCACAATGGGGGTCACTGACTTTGGTCGTCGTGGTAAGCGAAGTGCGCCTTGAACATTCTACTTCTGCCCGAAACATATTTAGCATAATACATGACAGGCTGCAAGTAATAATAAATAATAATAACCGGTCGTTAATAAAGTTTTTTTCGACTACAGACAGGTGTTTTACAGATGAAAAATTGTGAGAAATTCCTTTGCAACTTATTGTTTAAAAAATTTGCTAACGATTGCAGCCTGTTACGTTACTGTACAGTATATGTCATTCTAGGAAATGTCGGTAGTGAATTATTAAATATTCACATTTAAGTAATAGTTGAATGTACGAACTCAGCTATTACCTGATATATTTTTAAAACTCATATATAGCTTCAGGACGAACTGGGCCACGCCCATCAATGCCAATTTGTGTTTGGGTCGATTAGCTGAAGCATAACTGTTTCATTCTTTTAGGTTATAATCACTTCGTTAACGTGCCAATCACTTTTTTGCTATTGATGGTGCTGGTCCTCGTCGTTATCAGTTCGCCAACTGAAGGATCGAAGAAAACAGGTTGCGACATGCGGTGCTCCAGGTCGTGTGAAAAGCTCTGCCATACTGCTCAATTCGCACGCTGCTGCGTCGGTCTAATGACAAGTGAGTTGATTGATTGATTTACTATCGTTCAACCAAAAATTATTATATAATATATATATTGCGATACATTCTAGACACTTTTTAGAACGCAAAACAGCGTACCAGCCTTTCAGGGCTAGACAAATCGCCCGCCAAAGGATCTGGACGGACAACAAAATGGAACCGGACTGGTCGGGCTAAGTCAGGGAGCAGCACGCGCAGGATGCTGCGACGGGTTTTGTCAGGTTGCGCACAAATTATCCACACATTCGCGAATCCATAATTGTTAGCGTTTTAGTTGTTTCACAATATTTCTAACTGGGCTGATGATGACTCGCAGTATGCATGCTACATTATTGTTCTATTGCTCCTTCAAAGGACGTTGAACGCTTTTAGAGCTCCGCCTGTGGAGTCGACAGTCGATGGGATCACATCTCTAATATTTATCTCTTTAATGGGCAATGTTACGATGCTTTGAAAAGTTTTACATTTTACATTAAATTTCACGATTCACGATTCACGAGTCCTACGATTGTTTGTCAGTAGGGATGATGGAAAACAATTCGCTATTTAACATGTATCGTGGAACCCTCAATCTATCATCTGATACCACACATCCACGATTCGCATTAGTAATACAGTACTGTAAAATTTCGATCAACTGGTGCTAATTCTTGGACCCCCCCCCCGTAAATTAGTTCCGACGGACCGAAAACCCTGAAGTGCTTCAATCAAGTAATTAATCACCCGATTCTCACACAATTTGTAGCGAGAATGTAGGCAATCAACCACGTGCAGTCTTATGGTCTCCTATTTTTGCAATCAATCAAATCCGGTCTGTTTGACTGAGCTGATTGCACAATAGCACCAATTGATCGGAATTCTACGGTACCCGTAGTAGCATAATGCAAACGACAACGGAGACCAGATTTTTGATGTCTGCAGTGCCAGATACGCTCTGCCCCGGCCTATATGAAAACTACGAAAAAAAAACGAAAAACGAAAGGTTTATTTTTCTGATTTACTGACTATTCTTTTCTGCTCATACTGGATACAGACATTTGCTTCGGTGTTTCACATTTTCCTGGTACGCAGTCTTTTTTCGTCTTAAAGTTCACTTTCTTAATCAAATGTTCACAGGACTGTGTCAATTCCGCTTCACGGCAGTTATCAAACAAACAAATAACCTATCAAAACGATTCAAAACGTATTTTCTGATTCATTCGGAAATTTTAGTTTTTTAGTTGTTTTTTTTAGTTTTTTAGTAAATTTTAGTTTTTTTTGTGGTTTTCAAGTCTAATTTTTTTGATTTTCGTAGTTCTCCTAATTTTGGAGTTTTTAATTTTTCGGTGTTTTCACTTTTCGTTAAATTGGAACTTCGTAGTTTTCCCTTTTTCGTTTTTTCTTTGTTTTTTTTTGTAATTTTCATGTAGGCCCTGTGCCCGTCTCTCATGACCGCAAATTAAGAAAGGCTTCGTGTGACGCTCATCCAGTAAAACAGGTTCAGTACGAGGCTCGTAAATTTAAGCGACTGCATTGATATATTAGTTATTTATGCACAAATGTGCGGCAGTAATGGGGTAATTATTATTAATTTTACTACGGAAATTTTCGTCCAATATCAGTAACTCGGGAAACACCCGCTCTTAACTCAAATTTCACACAAGATGGAAGTAAAGAAGAGATGACGCACATGTACTCTAGTTTTAAAATCTCCCTGCTGCGATGCTGACGCCCACGAGAAAAGGTTAAAGAATCCCATAAAGGGAGGACAAGGACGGGATCGCTTCTTCAGTATTCAATAAAAGTGCAGTAGTTTTCACGGCTGGCTGCATGTGTGTCTGGACAAGTGACCTTTTTCGTCATATTTCATACTCGACATTTTCGCCGAAATTCTTCTGGAGTTCGTTGGAAAATATCGAAATCTTACAAGTTTGAGGAAAAAAATGTCGGCTTGGATTCCTTTGACCTCCAGTAAGTGCACAGTTTAGTTTGAGGCTGGTTTCATTTTTGGCTGATTTGAAATTACGAGTTCCTCATTGCCCTAGGTCGGGCTTGGTTGCTTTCTTGCCTAATCATCGCAGTGCTTGTCCCCATCGCTAGTACGGCGACGAAGAAGAACCATTGCGGCTTTGTGTGCTCAGAGTCATGCGAAAAACTATGCGGCACGCCTCAGTTTTCGCGCTGTTGCATCGGATTAATGACCAGTGAGATCAATGAGATTAACGATTCAAAAATGCCAGTACACAAAGTACCGCACATACAGAACGGTTCTGTAGCGGTAACTTTAATTTTAATTCTAAACTTACTTTGTTCTTGTCCTGCAGAGCGAAATGTCATTCCAGAGGAGCAAGTGCACACACAAACCACACGTCCAAGGACTGCGCATCTACGGAAGACGTTTATGTTTTCAAATGGCTAATCCGGTCTCTTGGTTCTTAATTTTATCCTTATTCTAAGGGACGCCGTATTCGACCAGCGAACACCGTTCCTATTCCTGACATACGAGCACACAACCATTCCATCATTCAATGGAATCTGGACTATCATGAAAGTACTAATAGCGCTGCACAGAAAGCTTAACCTTTTACATCTCATGCTGCTGAATCTTTCCTACGGTATTTGCCGTACATTCTGATGTTCAAGAAACCCGATCATTTATCAATTTTCACTAACATACAGCATACTAGCAACACTTGATTGGTTATTAGACCGCATGACGTTCTCGCCAACACCATTACGATGTAGTAACAATCAGACGCGTAATGGACTTTTCGGGGGCACTTTAGTGGGGGAGGGAGGGGCAGGCTGTCTTACGAATAGAATTAAAAATCGCCCCCCCCCTGACAGCGGTCCGAATTAAC
>LRSR01004714.1:0-17171 GCA_001579985.1 Hypsibius dujardini | reverse complement strand
TGCACCTGCGTGAGTTCGTGGGCAAAATGGGTCGGCACGAACTCCAGCGTAGGTCGCATCGGTGGCACACGTGTCGAGGATTTCACGTTCTCAATTACTTCTACGAAAGTGTAAGCGTAAGTGTAAGTGTCACTTTAAAATATTTTTGCTGATTTCTATGCTTAACAATTAATGATGATTAATGTTTCGTTAGTATTGACGTATTTAAATTTTACATATTTCATTATTTTAAATCTTTCAGGCTTAAGATTAATTTTAATTAATACTAAGATAAATTTAATTTTTGTGAATTTGCTGCAAGTAATAGACAATTATGTAAAGAATTTTTAGAAAATAGGAAAGCATGATACCCAAACTAACCTTGAGCGGAAAAGTGGTCGTTGTCGTAAGGATCGGAGCGAGCCGCGAGAATTTGATAGACAATGATTGCAAAGGAGTAGATGTCGCTTTCCGCGTCGGGAAGGCTGCCACGAAGAACCTCCGGGGCAGTCCAGAAGTAGTTGTCATAGCCAGCACGGAGATCGAGGGTTCGGGAGGAGCTTTTCCGTCGGAAGGAGGCGGGATTGAAGATTCGCATCAATTTATGGTTGGCAAAATCGGAGATTTTGAGGCCGAATCGGTTGTCCAGCAGACACTTAGAACTCTTCAGGTTCCCGTGCAATTTCAGCGGCGAATCATGCAGATACACTAAGCCCTATAAGTAAACTCCATCATTAATAAACGCCGAAATAATTTTTCGCGGAATCATTATTATTACCTGAATGAAGTCTATCATCAAGGAAAACGTCATGTCCTAAAACAAAAACGGTCTAATTATCAACCGATTTTAAGGAATCAAGGGAAGAAAATTTTTTTTGTTTATGACCTATCAGGGGCTTGTTTAGAGTCCTAACAAGTCGAATCCAGGACCCCTCATGGTAGAACCAAGAGGTGGGCAAAGGGGCAAAATGCAGTTTTTTAAAAAATGGACCCCGAAATTTGGCCTACTAATTCTGATCATTTGGAAACTTGGGGGGGTTGCATTTCCAAGGGCCCCTTTACGGAACGAAAACAAAATCCCTGCGAGGTGAGCAAGGTGACAAAAGCGTTTTTTCTTTCGAAACTCAATTCAAAATTCGGCCCATTTTTTTGGTCATTTTAAAACTGATGATATATATACTGTAGTGGTGCATTAAAGCTGATGGGTTTTGTTGTGGAATTCCAGGGGCCCCTGAAAATTGAACCCCCAAACCCCCATGTTATAAAATGTCCAGAAACGGCAGGACAAATTTTCAGTTGAATTTTGAAAAAAGTCTATTTTGCAACTCGCCCCTCGGTCCCGCCTGTCAAGGATTCCAGTTTCGATCTTTCAAGGCCCTAAAGGAGTTCCCGCTGACCATATCTAGGTGCAAACCCTCCAGGAGATCGTCGAGCGAACCCCGTGGACAGTATTCCTCCAGGATGCAGGCAGGCACGGTGTCAGTGAGGATGCCCACAAAGTTGTTGACATTTACATGGTGAATATTCTTAACCTGTCGAAAGATGTCGTTAATAATAAAAAATGCTTGCCAGCAGCTTTATAAAGCCTACATGCGATAGAAGGTTCGCCAGGTCGGAGGTAATGCGAAAGCGACTGTCTGTGTCGAGCGCTCGAATGGGCGATTTCCAGGCAGTGAGTCCGGTCCTCAGGCGAACAATGCAGGTGTGCTTCCTCGCGATGATCGAGGCGGTGTCCGCGTCGCCGCGTCGAAACACGGACAACCGGCTGGACATGGAGCCGGTGTCCGGTTCGATCATGTCGAGGTTCATTTGCCACCATGACGCGTTCATCAGCACCGACTGATGCCACATCCTGAAGTAACGCCAGTTGATGCATTTGTCACGGACCAACATATGGCTAATAACTTACCAAGCTACCACTGTTCCTATACTTGAGATGAGGAAGAGCAAGGAGCCTACAACCGCACCGGCCAAGACCTTCTTTTGGGACGAATCGTCTGAAACAGGGACAGGATATGCAAACAGAAAAGAGACTGCCACCATTAAATGAAGACGCGGTGAGGGTTGACGGTTGACGCGGTTGGTTGACAAGTTCACGGTTATGCTATGTTTATAGTCCGTGTCAGATGCCAGACCAAAAAATTTCAGATCGTCCGCTCTGGCAAGTTAGGGAACGTTCAACAATTACGTCAGCGCTCATTTTTAGGCGGCCTTACCCCTACCTCCGCTCTGTCAGAGCTCGTCAGTTCTTTTTACCCCCCCCCCCCGAATTTCCAACGTTGATGTCAGCGCCGTTGGAACCCCCTATGTGCCAAAATATTAAATTTCAGCACCGATAACACCTAGTTATCCTCCGCATTTTCAAAATCAGAACGAAGAAAAGCGTCTAGATCGGTTATTATGGGAATGTCGGTCGACACAGCCTCCTCGTATCGTATTTCCTCGGAACCATCGCCATTGGAACCTCTTGTAAGTACTAGTATGATGCTCAAATGAAGAGAATAATGGCATGCGAGTCTATAAAATGTTACTGAAATACACGTTTTTCCAAACTCTCAGAATCAAGGAAATGTTGAGATTTAAAATTGCTGACGTAATCCAAGGGCCAACCCCCACCCCGATACGTCAGAGCTCGTCATCGATTGCTGACACTTACCCACCTAAATTCGCTGACATAACTGTTGAACGTTCCCTTAGGCGATTCTTGCCAGACCACATGCTGATTTTTGCCAAATTGTAATGTGCTGTGGTACAGTTTCGAGATTCAAAAGGGATTTCAAAAGGTTCCAAATTACTGTCATTTTTTTGTCAGTGATTGTTAGAAAGGTGCTCAAAGTCATTCTGGCAAGTTTACCCATGGGGGGGGGGAGTTTACCCATTTTAAGTGACTTTTGTTTGACAATCTGACACGGATTATGAACGTAGCATTATTTCGGAAAGGATGACAGTCAACCTGGGCGGTGGACAGTGTGCCTGGAAGGCTGATGGGCTGCCTGTAGAGGGTGGGCGCGTGAGTCCCTTTCGACAGGCCAATCATCTTCCGAACGGGTTGTTCATCTTTCCGGTAACCCATCCACCTTCCAGATTTATGAGAAACCTCCAGGACGAACTGTACACCGGCCAGGTTGAGCATCCGAGTTTCCGACTAATCCGCAATGTTATTTAATTTACAACGTTTGATTTCGGCATAATTTTTGCTTTTTTGTGTGTGGATGGGGTATTAGTCTGTTCATTATCAAAAACAGTGATGTAAAATCTAGGGTTCCAGTGCTGTTGAATACGCAGGGTAATTGCAGTATAGTCGCATTGCAAATGTGTGTAATTATGCTTTAGCACATTAATGGAATACGAAATGAAATAGTATTTCATATGCCAGTAAGTGGAATGAAGATGCAATATGCCGAGTGAAATTGCCTTAAATTACGTGCGATATTCGACAGACCTGAGCATTTGGGGTTGTTGTGTAGAAATCCGCAAAATGGCTCGTTAGGTGGCGGCCACTGTCCTCCGGGCCAGAAAGGACTAGCGGGAACTACGTCCCTCAATTTCCCGTCATGATAGGTATATTTCAGCACGGTCTGCCGGTTCAAAAATACTTATTTTTTATGAAGTATGTATACGCCCATTGACGTATTGCTTATCGCGGTCCGACTGCCCCAGTGGACCCCCGGGAGTGTTTTTCACAAAGGAATCTAGAATGTTGACCACCTCAACCATTCCTCCGCTGGCCGCTCAATATGCAACTGCGCTACTCCGCTAGGAATTCTGGTAATTTTTAAAGGGTCTACAGGAGAACTACGAAAAAACGAAAACGAAAGAACTACGAAAATTCAATTTAACAAAAATTCAAGAAAACATGAAAAAACTAAAGTTTCAAAATTCTCAAATGGAAAACTGCTCAAATTGAAAAAAATAAAAACAAAAAAGCATAAAAAATATAACATTCATTTTATTTCGTCATTTTTGGAAAGACGCGCTGTTAGGGACCAGTTAAGTGTAGCGAGACGAAACATATTTTTTAATACTTTTTGAAGTTTTAGGTAGTAAGTGTTTTTGACTTTAAGTTTTTTTCTGTTTTCGTATTTTTCCTTATTTTGGTATTTTTAGTTTTCCGTGTTTTCACTTTCATTAAATTGGATGGATATTCTCCCGTTTTCGTTTTTTTTTCTCGTTTTTTTGTCGTATTTTTCCTCTAGGCCATTTTTAAAGTGTCTCTTACCACAAGTTGCCCAGTGCTATTGGTGAGGCTTCCCAGAATGTCACACTTGCGTTCGCCGCCTTCACCGATGGCCACTTCTCCGGTCGGAAGGTGGAAAGTGTGGTTAATAAACCATTTAGCCAGCTCTGCCCCATGTAATATTTTTCCCGTTTCCGCATACGATTGATTAAGGATCTACAATTATACGTGTATCATGCACCTTAATTAATAATATTGAGATACATATATGTAAACGACGTGTCTACCGGATTCGGCAATATTTTTTGGCGGCAACGAGTCCGCGGCTTCCGTCAGGCCCAGAAGAATTGCGAAAACAACAACACTACTAGTGATTTCGAAACAATGACGCGTTTATCACAATGCACAGGAGCACGCGTGTCTCCCTTGCAATCCGAAACGCCTTAATATGGAATTTTTTGAAGCCGCAAAAAAATCATTATTAGTAGTAAAAAACTGGCGGGCCTTTAATTAATTGATTAAATTAAAATAAATTAGGTTAAAATTAAAACTAATAACTAATAACTAAAATAAAAACTAAAAATTATAATGCAAAACTTTTGGTATTCGAATGCCGAACCCGGTAAGTGTAGCAGATACTAGACAGTAAATACTACTACTACTACTACTACTACTACTACTACTAAATAAATACTTACAATTTAATTATGATAATGTACTAATTGTAATCACAAGGACAAACCTGTCCGAAGATGAGATGCGACTCGAAGTAGGGGTACAAGAACGTTGACAGCTTATTTCTAGGAATGGGGAAGTGAAAATCGTCTCTACTGATGTTGAGCACAGACTCTTTCACCGCTTTCACCGATTGGTCCGTATAGCTCAAGACAAAGTTCAGGATGAGAGCAGCTTTGGCGGGATAAACTTGAAACGGAATCCCCTAAAAACGATTTATGTTAAATCAGCAACGGGCAAAAAATAGAAGAGAATTTGCATAATTTGGTATCAGGTTATACTTACAAATTTATCGTTAAATGGGGTTACTATCCAATTGTTATCGACGACCCCATTGGTGGAGAGGCCGTTATTTTCGAGCGACATCATGATGAAGACGTATTCACCGTTCGTCATCTCCAATTCGTCTGCCGTTTTCTGGAATATTCATTATATATGATTCTAAACCTATTTCCCTGTAATTTCTAAATTAAAATTTGATTAGAAAATAGGTTCAGAAATGGAACGAATCGGTGTACCATCACAAGTCGACTCGAAGTGCCTGCCCCAAACAGAAAGACAACTACAAAGTACAAGGAATGTATGAGCCAATGACATTTATTAGAAAGCAAAGAGTAATTAGCATGCGGTCTATACTGACTGCGGCTGATAGTGGAGATTGTCAGCAGCGATTGCTTAATACGCTGATGGTAATCCGGCAGGAAGGTGTTGTAAGTGAAGGCGCTATAGGTGATGTTGCAGGGATAGCGAGAATCTTTGCAGTTGAAGGAGCTCTCAAAGGTTTCGTGCATCGCCCTTTGTATTTCAGTTTAAAAAAAAACAGTTTTCATACGAGTTAACCCCAATCCCAATACCAATGCCGAGCAAGTTTTAATTTGCCATAAATGCCGCGCACGACACGGCAAACAGGCATTCTTTTTGTAAGAACCAATCGATCCCGAATTAAATTTGGATAAAATGTCATGGTATTCCTTTGGAAAAATTATCAATATGAAGCAGACTTTAATACTTCTAGAAATATTTAAAAACAAATTTTATTGCTTCTATTGGATTTATTTGCCTGTACTGTACAAATAACAAAATTATATGTATAGCTGCAGTACCGATTAAGGGCCTCCTTTACAATGTTGGCCTCGTCAATTAGGGATGTGGTACTGGTCCAGCCGGTTTGCTTGAACAAGGCCAAGAGGAATTGTATGATGGCCTCTCCTGGGTAAATTGAAGTGGATATCCTCTGCGGGTACTCCCGGAAGGAAAGTCCATTTCCCACACTGAATGCGTTAAAAATGTCATTGCACTCACTCTGTACATATACACCAATTATTTCAGAGGCAAGCTGTGCTGAAAAGTCACATATACCTGCACATGAGTAAGAGGTCCAGTTCTGGAAAAGGGACGAGCCCAATTACAACATGACCTTTTAAGTCGTGGTGGAACATTTTCTGACATACGCGAGCTAGCCCATAGGTTTATTAGTATCCCAAAATCGATTTGTTAGGACAGTGTGCATTTAAACAGGGATGATTTTCAACGTCCACACGAAGAATCTATTTATTGTATATTTTTTTCTTAGTGCTGTATTTATAATGATTTTCGATTTATACATTGTCGGTGTGGTCCTAAGAACTTTTTTTGGCAAATTTTAAAGTTGGGAAAACACTGCAAGATTCCATTTCTTGTGATTATCAATGTAAAAATGCTATTTTTTAGAAATAATTTATCACACATATTTTGGCGCTATCTCAACCAAAATCCAATTTGGAATCGGTTAGCATCAGCTGAAAGTTTTTTCACGTCAGGGGTCGGAAGTATTACTCAATAGTAAAACGGGCTGAAAATTAATGACGCATCTTACAGGAGCTGGTTATAACTCCCCCCATCGATATCGGAAACAAAATCGGCTGATGCCAATCAATTCGAATTGAAATTTGGGGGAGGTACATTAAACATTTAATAACTCGTTGCTAAGTTTTTGTTTGCTTAGTTTTTGCAACACTTAAATTAGCATAATTAGTTGTTAAAAATTTAAGTAAGACAAAAGACAACAACAAAATCTGCCAACAAATCTGATTAAAACCTAAGTAAAATTCTGAGATACATGCTCTAACTGAGTAAGGCTTCATTTGATTTCACGATGTTTGACATTGTCCCTCTTCAAATTTAATTTGAAATTGATTGGCATCGGCAAACTATTTTTTAATGAAAGGGATCAGAGCTGTGGATCAGTCTCAATCCATCCAAGTAACTTTCGAATGCATTCCAGAAATTACACGTAACTCAATTGTCGATATTTGCATAGGACTCTGCTGATGTCAGTCAATTCCAAATTAAATCTGGAGAGGGAATATGAAACAAAAAAATTGTTAAACCAAACCTTTTTCAAGAAATCAAAGTTTTTACAGTTAAAGTAACACCAGGAAAAATTGAATCTTCCAGTTTTTTTTAAATTAAAAATTGTGTCAAAACAATTTCAGAGCCTGGCCGATTGAGCAAATTGCTGCAAATCATAATCAATATTAGATTTATTAACACAATAAAGTGGAAACATTCTGCGGCAATTCTCTGTCAAAATTGTCGCTAGCGAGATGTGTAGTGAGGGTAACTACAAGACTTTTCAGTTACGACGAGACGAACCTTCCGAAATTTTAGCCGCTTGGATTTGCTCCCTCGAACCTGAAAATGTCGTTTTCATCAACAGCAACGCAAGTGCGATACATAAATTCATTCCTTAAAATAGATCAAAGCGATAATACTTACAGGGTGATATAAGGGCGAGGCCATGGGTAGTTTCATTGTATTTGAAGAAGAACTCAGCGATCAAATTTTCCGCGTCATCTGGCAGGAGAAATCCGAGGGCTCGATCAGCTTCGTAGAGGTAGGAGTGATAGAACCGAAAAATATGTCCGTAGCTTTTATTGAGTTCCTGTAGAGCCAGGCGAGCAAACGGTCGGATCCACTGAAGAGCGTTACTAAAGGAAGGGTCAGTGGGCAGTGTCTTCTCAGTGTCCGGCGGCCCGACGGTCAGTCCAGCGATCCGAATGATGGGCCGGTTGTCTGGCGTGCTGATGGACGTTGCTGAGCTGGTTATTGCATTCACTGCAAGGCAGCCTAACAGTAAATCAAATGACAGTAACATGCTAAGGTTCTTTAGGTGAAAAGATATAGACTAGAAATGTTTCGAAAACTGTTATTATACTAGCTCAATGATATTGGAAAAGTTGGAGTTCACTGAAAAGAATAGGCTTTTGGTACATACGGATGTGATGTGATCTTTTGTGTTAAGAAAATATGAAAGCAAAGGACGAGTTCGGTCCGGGAAGGAACCACTGACCCTCTCCAGGTTGCGAATTAATGATCCCGCCTTGCAGGGCGCATTAGGGAAAGTTACCTAAGAATAACACTTCTTCCTCCCCCCTAACTACAGGCGAGGTGGGGTCTGCTCGTTAAACACCGGATCTGACGAAACGGATGAGGATGCCAAAACTAATTTAGTCAACTAATTAGTTTTTTTACTCAGTTACTGAGAATTGTTATTGTTTTCAGTAACTAACACTTTTAGTCTAGTTTTAGGCTAAATTATTTCGCTAATTTTAATATTGTTTTGCCATTTAAATTTTGAGTAGCTAAAACGTTTAGTGTAGTTTATTTAGTCAACTAAAAAATCAAAGACAAGAAATTATTCACCAAAAGCTTTTAGTTTAGTTTTAATTTTGCCATCCCTAGTAGCGGAACTTTCATTTCAACCACACACAAAAAAGAATAACAATTAATTATTAAAGAACTAAAACTTCCAAATAAAAAATCTAACATTTAGTTACTAAGAAATTTCAGTTTATTTAGTTTTAGTAACTACAACTTTCGTTCTAGTTTTAATCGAAATTAGCTGCTTAATTTCAGTTGCCATCCCTAATGGCGGACTTTCACGTCAACCAGACCAACGTAGTATTTACATTTTGTGGCTTTTCTTGCATGCACAACAAAACAATAAAGGTTTACTGATTGGCTTGATCGAAAATTTCTTATCATTCCGTTTTTTGTCTTTATACGGCTGGAATAACATAATCAATTTCCGACTGCTTCATTCAGTGGGTATTATTCATTTGCAAGAGCTATAGTCGGAATAATTCTTATATAGGAAAAGGTGAAAGAAAAAGGGAGGCTACAGTTACATGACAAACTTTGGCCTGCTTGATGGAGCGTCGTGCATTAGGTAAATACACATAAAAACGAATTGCCAGTCGGAATTACGGTGCAAAATTTGGCTCAACAAAACGTCTATTATATCATAATAGAAAATGACCAAAAATTTCCAGTCGGAATTATGGTGCCAAATTTCGCTTAAAAGTCGGTCATTTATTGCTTAACAAAAGCCACAATCCGAATGGTAACATTAACTAACAAGGATTGAACATGTTCAACACAAATTATAGTTTTGAACTCAACACTTGCTTTCGATCGACACTAACAGGTTAATAAAAAGGTATATAATGAAATGGTTACGTTAAATCAATCGTTTAAGCATATAAATTTATATATTTTCACCAGCCAATGTTTGAACTATAACCTGAGCCTAAATTCTTGGAATTGCTTGGAAGAATTGGTCTCCGACGTCGACTACAATCATTTTACTTTTCTTATTGTTCTCTGGTACCAGTAATTGATTAGATCAGCCGGTGAATCAGCCAATTAAAATTCTCTAAAGCGTAAAACCCCCAGAACTAACAGCTTTCACGAACACACAATTAACGAAGTAGATTTAGCCCCTAAGTCTGGGTATGACGGGAGGGGCAACTGATGATCACTGCGTCGTTGGCAGCATATCCAGAATCAGCCGTGAAATTGGAGACAGGACAGTTTTGATAAGGTTATACTTAATGTGTTTTTTTACAAATCATTTATTTCCGGGTAAAAAATCAAATTACCGCGCGGAAATTACTTGAGTTAAAAAATTATCAAAACGAAAATAATTAAGTTTAACAATCGGAAGGAAAGTAATTAAGCATAAAAACATTACCGGGAGGAAATAATCATGTTTACTAACCACATCTTCCGAGAGGAAACGATTAAGTTTAACAGAATTATTTGGAGCCTAAATAAATTTAGTTTAAAAAGTTACTTGGAGCAGAGGCGTAACGGGGGGCACTAGGGCGAGTGCCTCCTTTAATTAAATCGAGTCGCCGCTGAGGAGGAGGGCTTTTTTTCAAAACCAAAGTTGCCGTTAAACTGATTTTTTTTTGCATGGGATAGCCCCATCAAAGTACTACAACGTAAGTGTTGTAACTTTTTGTTTCTCACGCTTTGCTTTGAGAAATGCGAACCAGTTTTGATCTGGGTCAGCGAACTTGGCAAAATCTGCCATTAACCAGGCCACAATTAATTTTTAGGTGCAGCCACAAACCAATGCATAGCACCTGTTCTACTTCTGCCCCAACGTCGAGCCCAGCAAATATTTCACAGACCTATAGGGTTACATTCAGCAATTTTAGTGTAGTGCAAAAGTTCTCTCGCACCGGTACTTCCCAAAATCCTAAAAATTTCGGAATTTTAACGAGTATATTTTCTGGAAAAAGTTCTGCCAGATTTTTTGCGGAAAATTAAACGGAAAGATATCTTTCTGTATGAGTAATGGGAACCAAGGAAACTCAATTACACTATTGGTTTTTATGACGGTTCTAAGTTTGTCTCAAAAGCATTCCCAAACCCGGTAGGTCGAAGAAAATCGATTTTGTTCGTTGTTTATTACAATATATGTTTAAAAATTATAATTTAAATTATAATCTTCCAGCTCGTTTTCTCAGCAATCAGCAAAAATACTCTCCTTCTTATTTTCACATTCATTGGATGATTGGACTCAATTTGCGAGATTCGCAGTCATTCCGTTTTCTTCCCTCAAATCAATGCTTTAAAATAGTAACTATTCTCGTATAAGGTAATCAGCATATACCGAATTACAGATGAATGTCGAAAGAAGCTTTTCGTGATATTAACGAGTTCATAATTTAATTTTGAATCGATCAGCATGAGCCAAATATTTTTCGGAGGTCGAAAAAAGTTAATAGAGACCTTTCGAAAAGGAATTCGCAAATCATACCGGAAAGCAATTCCGGTATGCGATTGTGAGAGAGGAGAGGACTGTCGTCTCAAAACGTTGTGTGTATTCACATCTTTTCCAGCGATGCCTTTAAGGGACAAAAAACTGTGGCAGACATTGCACTAGTACTTGCTTCTGCATCTACTATAATATTTGAAATAATGTTTGTTGGGCCAGGTTTTAGTGTCTTCATGCATTAGTATATTACACGAATGTCAGGAAGGTGTTCAATATTGCGACTTGGATCTGGCTGAACCGGGCATCTCGCTGTTCCGCCGGCGTGGCGCAGCAGACGGTCCCGGGGTTGACGCCTCCGTCTCTTGTCGCTCTTCCTGTAGACGACGAACGACCGTCACGCGAGGCGACAGAGCCGGCTGGCTGTTGGACGAAGGCGATAAAGGTCGTGACTGCTCCTGTGAGGAATTCTCCTGTTCGCCGCGACGGCTCTGTCTGGATTGTCGGCGTCCGTCCTCGTTCCGAATTCGGTCTGCCGTTTGTACACCGTTACCCCGATCGTTTTTGTTGGCGGTCATGGCATTGAACTGGCTTGTTACAGACGAAATGGATTGTCGGTCCGCCCTATGATAAATTGATGGATGAACTTCGACTTATTAGACACACACCATAGCAATTCCCGGGCAGCAGGCAGATATATAGCAATCAAATCCACAAACAAACGGGCAGGCTGACAGACAGATAAACAGGCAGGCAGGCAGGCAGGCAGGCAGACAGGCAGACAGACAGACAGACAGACAGACAGACAGCCAAAATAAGACTGAATAAGACGGATTCAAAATAGTCTGCTTGCCGTACCGTTGTCGTTGTTCATCCTGTTGGGTTCGCTCCGGTACCTGGACGGTTATCGCTTTCTCGGAGGAAGCCAAATTGTATGCAAGGCGTTGCGTGTCCTTACTGATTATGTTGAAGACCAGATGCAGGCATCCCTTTGAGCTTGTTCGCAGGACTAGAAAGGGTATAAACGAGACTAACTTGTTAAAAACGAGTTGATCACGAAGCAGCTTAATGGTGTTGGTAAAATTTATTTGTACAGCTAATTTTTTAGTTAAACTGTTCAAATACTGTAAAAAACCCATAAGTCTGTTATGTAAAGATTTAAATAGTATGCAAATGTAATAAATACTTTACAAACCTTCGCGACCACGATTCCTGCTCAAGATTCGAGGGTCGTACAGTTCCGGCGGTCGACCGGAGAACAAGGTGGACAGCTTGCTGGCCGTGTTGGAAGCTTCCGGTACGAACATCCCAACCATCTTCTTGATGTTACTGCAAAAAAAATTGAAAACTAGCCTAGCTGTTAAGTCACAACTGTTTCCTGAATCTCTTTGAAATGAAAGTCAAATAAAAGAACTAAAAATAATACAGAAGACTTATAGTTTTTTATGTGTGGCGTAGGCGTTAAAGTAGAGCAATCAGTAAGGTATCAATAATACATTTTGTTTATTTATTGAAGAATAAGTTTTTAATTGAACTGGTAAAAGTTAAATTGCCGTTTGAAAATTAAAAAAATATAAAGAAAAAAAATATGTAATCACATATGTACATTATGGTCGTTCGAAATGTTGAGTGCCTGAAATGCTGGATTAGTAAGTGACTACATTTTACATTAATTAGCCAAACCTGCCGAGGGAAACGGGAATGAAACAGACACCATATCCCCGAATGATTTCCTGGCCCCACGTGTCGCGCCCATAAGTGCACAGCACTAATTGCGGCCCTGTACCATGCCGAAAAACAACAACAATAAATCAACTCGTCGTATACTGACAAAAAGCTCACACAAAAAACAGATCTGACTGGAGATTGAGCATCAGTCGACCTACATCCTCGAGGGTTCGTGCTTTTGAAAGTAACGTCCAGCGGGAAATTAAAAACGAAATCCTGTCCCGGATCGTAGCGCTTGCAGATTTGCGTGATTCCCTCCTCAATACCCTCAAGAAAAACGTGACAATTAAATTCGAAAAGCTCAAGATAAATATTTATACGAATTGAAAACCCTGACTTGTGTGAATTATTGTTGGCTTACTGTCGTCACTATCCAGTCGTCTCCGTAAACGAATTGGTACTTTACGAATAATTCAGGACAGTCCGGAATCTGGGGGCCAAATTAAGGGGTAGGAAAATCCCGAGCACATAAAAGGGCATTACTGTTAAACTTTAAGGAATTTTTCTTACCGTTGCTCTTTCGATTTGCCCCTTTATTGACAGGAGAAAGACCGACATAGTTCCAGCGAGAGAGGTGGGGGGGGGGAGGAGAAGTGTTAATTGCAAATTATTTCGTACGATAAAATAACGATATTTTCCTTATAATATGCTAAACATTTCCCACGTGTACTCATGCCTGAAAGTGGATCAGTCTTCCAGGATACGGACCGCGATGCAGGTAGGAACGGCTACGCGTCTTCTGCGCTAGAGTATGAAAATCGAATCGATTACGTTAGAGACCTCGTCATATGTGTTAACTAACTGGAGCGCTCGCATACTGTCCCATCAATCGATAATTTGAGCGGGATAATTCGTCGTAAATTTTGCCCTACATACTTACGGCAATAAATCGATGGTTGTAAGCCAACAAGAAAGTACATAAAAATAAGTTTTGATGCTTCAACAACATGTAATGGATACTTGGATAGAAAAAATAAAATATAATATATAGGGGGAAAAATCAAAATTATAAAATAGTTAAGTAAAATGATGAATAAATGAATAAAAATAACTTAATTTTTATCCATTAATCAACTAAATAATTTAAAAATTCGGGACCATAACCTTAATTATTTTAAACTAATTAAATTTTCACTCAACGAAAATTGTTTATACATCACTCAAGCAGGCTGACGCTCGTGTTTTTAAATCAAATATAATATACATGAAAAGCTAAAAGACAATATTGAAAAGAAATCAGATGAAGTGAGGATAAGCTTCAATAAACTGACAACAGGAAGAACTGCCGTGCTTACAGTTTTCATGAGATCCAGATGTATATGCATAATTCTATCTCCGAACTTTTTTGCACTGATTTTAATTTCCTTTTTTTGCAAGGAGACAGTAACAAAAGCTAAACTTTTGGCGCCGACTTGAGTTGCAGCGGTCAGCTGTATCAGTATTATTAGGAGCGTGTGAGTGACGTGGCAAGACGCAACTGTGAGTCAACCGAAAAGTATGTCGACTCAACCGACAACTGCAGCAAAGTGAGATGCCTTCAAAATCTTCACTCCATTCAGCCATTCGATACTGCAATTTTTTTATCGTTCATGCTTCCTGTCGTTCTTCATTTCCGGTCGTGAATTAATTGTCAGACCTTTGACTTTAAAGGTAAGTTTTTTTGCTTATCGTGATTTGATTTGATTGCACATTTCGCCGCAACACGCTGCACACTCAACAGGTCTTTTTTTAGCTGGCAAAATTTGTTTATTTAATAGTAGTATTTACGATTTTAGCCCCGAGAGCGTAATGTTTATTAATATTACTATTAATAGCTGAATTAAAAATATATTTCCGTGTTTTACGATCCAACAGTGTGCACGTAGATCACGATCAGGCATCATGAACACTTGATCAGTCTTTTCAAAACGTATTTATCATGCTTGAATAATTGTCAGCTGATCGGGGGGGGGGGGGAGGGGGGTCTATTGATTTCCGGTCACTTGATTGATTGATAATTGATCCTGCTTTCTTGTGAAAATGGACACTGTCTTTCAGTCCTTCTAGCTGGTTGAATTGTACATGCCACATCCACGCAAACATGCGGTTCCAGTTAAATCTTGTATGCTCTACCGAATATCCCGTTACCCCATCTGAAGAAAAACCAATTTTGACTGTGTAAACGAGCAAAAAAGGGGATACATTTGTCGGCATTCCTTTTGGCTGTTTGTTTACTTGCGCCACAAAATCTCGTGACATGACTCACAGGATCCCAGAATGGATGCGGGATCACGTGAGTACTTACCCCAGTGCGCGTAGCCAAATATCACGTAATCCAGGGGGGGTGCTTCTGAGATGTTTAGACTAGCGTTGAGATCGAGTCTGTTCCGTAAATAGAGACTCTTGTCACGTGGTATCGATGTTAGTTAATGTGGCAAGGGAACGTGTCACGTGGTCGAGAGCGCGTTTCTGATACGGGCATCAGCTGTTGCGAGTCGACTCACCGATAATCGATAGCCGCCTCGGAATTCTTATCATTTTCCTCGTCTTTTCGCCATCAAACTTCTCCCCTCCAAGCAAACATTTCACACCTGACCCCTCATCGATATCGAATTTCGAAGAATCTGGTGGTGTTATCTGGCGATAAGCAAACGAAAATCTCCCGGAAAAATGCTGTCAAATCGCCTGTTTCTAACCATTCTTTGCAGGCATCCTCCCTCCCATCCATCGAGGAGGAATTTTTCCCGGACTGCCGCAGCTTGCCTACAGAGCCAGAAGCACAAGTCGAAGATGATGAGCACGCAGGAGAACGGCAGCGGGGATGCGGGGCGGGCGAGAAGTGCGCTGAAAAACGGCCATCATGTCTCGGCGCCGTCGCGAAAGACGCTTACACTTGACACAATGAATGCCAATGTGAAAGTGATGGAATATGCGGTGCGGGGACCGTTGGTGATTCGGGCGGGGGAAATCGAGACGGAATTGAAGAACGTAAGCTGCGATTTGAGATGTGAAGTGTGTGGGTAGTTTAGCTTTAACGTCAATGCTTGATTGATGAACTGACATTGATTTGCAGAATTGCGCTGGTGTCGATTGATTGGCTTGATTGAGCGTTTTTGTTCTGGCAGCTTTTGCTCGGTTGATTGATCTATCTCGTTGCTCTCGATTGAATTTTATGCCAATCTTTTTTCCCTTAAATTTCTCACATAAAACGACTTTGTTTTTAAATCTTCTCAATATTCACGACTTTATAAGATTTTTTGAATTGAAATTTTCTTATTTTGTAATATAAACTGACATTTTTTGGCTACCAGGAGGCGGAGTTTGGAGCAGTACTCGAGCGCACTTCCAGTCAGACTCAATATCGCTTGTGAAGGATGGACCCGCCCCTTTGAGCCCGGAAATATTTCTTTTAACGCAGATGCATTCGAAGTTAAATTTGGGACAGGCTAGAGTGAAAAAAAGTTGAATGGTTTTTTGTTCTGCGCCATTTGCGATTGATTGATTAAGTTGTTTGCTTGATTCAGATGGCCGATCGATTGATTTGTTTGGTCTGCTTTGGATGGCTTTATTCTCAGAAGCTTACTTTTTTTTGGCTTTTCCATTTAGGGTGCGAAGAAGCCGTTCAAGGATGTCATCAGGGCCAACATTGGCGATTGCCATGCCATGGGGCAAGTTCCCATTTCTTTCATCCGTCAGGTAAATTCAGCTATTGCATAGCCGTATTATCGGTGAATTTTTTGTCTATTTTCCCCCGGCCAATGAACTTCGTAATAGGAATGGCAATATAAAACGCCTGTTTTT
This sequence comes from Hypsibius dujardini, assembly GCA_001579985.1. Taxonomy (NCBI): domain Eukaryota; kingdom Metazoa; phylum Tardigrada; class Eutardigrada; order Parachela; family Hypsibiidae; genus Hypsibius; species Hypsibius dujardini. The sequence goes on along the minus strand of LRSR01004714.1, from coordinate 726 downwards.
GTGTGCAACAGGTCATGTGCTTATGTTTTAATCCGGAACTCTTTCAAAGTCCGGATTTTGCGTCGGACGTCAAGGAGCACGCCCGGCGGATCTTGGACTCCTGCCGCGGCAGCAGCGTCGGCTCCTACACCGACAGCACCGGTCTCGACGTGGTATGGTGTAATGCATGTTTTTCTGTGAGCTTTTCATTAAAAAGTCTCTGCTTTTTTCCGTCAGGAATTACATGGTTGGATTTTATTTAGTAAGACTCTTCTCACGAAGTGCGTAATACGGATTGTCTGTCTGTGCTTTACAGGTGCGTCATGACGTGGCGGAATTCATTCGACGTCGCGACGGTGGCATTCCGTCTAACCCGGAAAATATCATTCTAACTGCCGGTGCCAGTGAGGGAATCAAGGTACGGGGAGGCGGACATTCAGCCCGCTAGTAGACGGCAATTCAAGCTTGAAGATACGTGTCATTAATACACAGAAGCATGCAGACAGGCACACCCACAGTTAGGCAGGTAGACATACAGACACAAAAATAGGCACATAGGCTGGGGGCAGGCAGACATACAAACAGACCGACTGACGGACGGACGGACGGACGGACAGACAGACAGACAGACAGACAGACAGACAGACAGACAGACAGACAGACAGACAGACAAGACAAGACAAGACAAGACAAGACAAGACAAGACAAGACAAGACAAGACAAGACAAGACAAGACAAGACAAGACA
>LRSR01004711.1:0-79795 GCA_001579985.1 Hypsibius dujardini | reverse complement strand
GTCTGTCTGTCTGTCTGTCCGACGACGACAACTTAACTGACCTTCTCTATTACTTCTTCAGAGTGTCGAACGGTCCCCGTCCTATTCAATGCCACCGAGCGTCTTCACCAACGGCTCCTCCCAAGACAGCCCCGCCAGCATGCACGACTTCCACATGCAGCAGAGCCATCCCGTCGCCAACCACCGCAGCAATGATCCCATCGCCGAAGAAGACGCCGAACTAGACATGTTGGACCAAATGGCCATGTACGGGGGACCAGACGTTGCGATCGCCGCACGGCCCAACCGATACGCCATGCGAGGACCTCAATGCCAAAAACCACCACCTCCTCCGTCTGTGTCCATGAATTACGCTCCCGTCTCGCCGGGTCAGCAGCATCAACAGTCCGGCCCGGTCAATATGTCCGACCTCAGCGAACGCTTCACCGAGATGCGAACCTTCATCGAACCACGAGAACAGTACTTCGCTCCCACCCATGACATGCGGCGAGACAGCAACGTCAGCATGTCCAGTGCCTACTACTCCAGCGTACCGTCTGACAGCAGTCACACCCTATCGGCGTACCCCAGCCGGCGAGCCAGTGAGGTGTCGATGAGCGGAGCCTATGCCCCGCCAGAGAATAGTCCGCCGTATGATCCCATCTCGGTGGGCAGTTCACGGCGGTCAAGCGAGCCGAGCGTGGCAGGCACACTGTCGGGCTACCAACAGAAGATGCAGATGCGATCGCATCATGGATCGCAGCAGAGACTGCAGCCGCATCAGCAGCAACAAGTACCGCCGAGGGTACCGTCGGTTCAGCCTGGACAGAACGGTGGCCAGCAGCAGTACCACGGAACGAGACGGGCTAGTGCGGTAAGTCGGAGTTAGTAAAAAATTAGCACAAAAGTTCCAATGGGACGGCAAACGGTGTTAGAGATAGACACAGAAACACATTGGTTTAAAAAACAGGCAGTGCAGTGCCTTGGAAAAGAGAGAGTTCGGTTGCTAGACGAACATCGATGTAGCGGAAGAGCTGACTAGCATATCCTGTAACATGCATATTAAGAAACACAAAGGTGCAGATGAAGACACGATTAATTTCATCCGTTTTCTGATAATGCAATAATTAGCTAACAGACAGACATCCGCACAATATCTTAAAAATTAGCGACGCACTTTTCTTAAAATGTTCAGAGACGCAAAGATATATGATAGACAAACAGGCACTTAAGCAGATAATGCGACAGACAATTAGGCAAGAAGCTACTACAATCTAGTCGAATAATATGGCGGACAGACTGACCGATGGTCAATTTCATCAGTTTTCCGGGCATCTGATAAATAGCTAATTGACAGACAAACATCCGCACAATGTCTTAAAAATTATCAACGCACTTTTCCTGACATTTCTAATTTTTTTTGCAGCCTGTCCTGCCGTTCAGTCAGGCGCAGCCACCGACCCGCACCCAACCCCTGACTCGACGCAACCTCCTCCGCCACAACAGCCTCACCTCCGCAGCGTCCTCCACCATGCCTCCGCTCTTCTCCAACGGCGGCTTCCTCAATTTCGAGGAAGAAAACGTCCACGAAAACGACGACAACGAGGACCACAACAACGGTCCGCCGATGGGCCAGCTGCCAGACGAGCTCATCCGGTACCTGGAACAGTGTGCTAACCGCACCGAGGACGACGGGGACGACGACGAGGATGACGGTGACCTACCTCCGACCATCCAGCAAAACTACCACGAGGGTCTCAATCAAAACTACGTCGACTGCACTATGGCGGCCAATCCCGTTGCCCCGCCCCCTGCTTTCACCAGTTACCCCACCACCACCAACGTGAGTAGTCACAATGGCCATCGACGGGCTTCCTTCACCGACGGCTACCCACAACCGCAACCGCCTCCGCCGCCGAGCTATCAACCGACGAGGGATGAGACGGCGGATCAGCAGAACGGAGGATGCCTTCACCATCATCAGAGGCAACGGAGGGCCAGTCTGCAGTACCCGTTACCGGTGCCGATGATGCCGACGCGACCGTTGACGGAGGGTTCTCCGGACAGCTACGAAGTGAGCAGTACGACCAACGACGGTCGGCCGGATGTGCGGTTCAACTCGTACGGAGGCTTCCCGGACGGCGGAAGGATGCAGCATGGACGGAGGGGTAGTGTGCAGCTACCGCTGTCCGGCGCGGGAGGAGGAGGAGCCGGTGGAACGGTCGTCGCGGATATGCATTCAATGATGGACACGCTGAGCCATGAAAATCAATTTCTGAAGATGATTCAGTAGTGCGTGTGCGCTTTATTTTATTGTGTTTTTGTTATGTTCATTTTGGTTTGCGTATTTCACTTACTCAAATAGATCTTGATCTGTGCACTGTATGCCCCTACACCCATGAATGAATTGTATCTTTCTTCAACTTTCTTGCCGGAGGTAAAAATTAGACTATCGTGTATACTGTAGTTTAGCCCAATTAGACGGTTTGGACGGTTCTATTTCATACTGCGAAGGGAAATCAGACGTTCACGAAAGGTCGAACAGATTCGAAGTAATAAGTGGAAAAATGATAAGTGGAAAAATGATAAGTGGGCGTGCTTGATACGCTCATTGGGATTGTCATTTGCGAATCGGCAAGCCCATTATATTCACTGAATGGCTGAACCGCTTTTACTGGTCTAAATGTAATACAAAAAAGTACTAGTACATTAGAAAAAAACATTTTTCGTCGGTTGTTTATCCCAATTTTCCAATGGTGGTTCGGTTTGATCGCCGATGCGAATTGCGAAATAAAACAACTGATAGATATTCTGCAGAGGAACAAGGATCGACAGCTAAGTAATCCGGCGACTTTACTCCTTTTACAATTTGAGACACAGTTAATAAAAGCAGGCGTTTGTTTGTTCGAAAAAAAGTTGCAACCGGACATCCATCGTAATTCTCTATCGCCTTTAAAAAAAACTATAATTTTTGGATAAAGAAAATCGATTCCTAGCCTGTTCCGTTCGATGCCAAATGAAGGGTTAAATAGATGCTTTTTTCCGATTTGATCAGATATTTCGAGTCGACTATGTGGAGAGGTACATTTTCTTAATGGTACATGCCTTCCTATTTATTTCACATGCATGCAAACACACCGCGTTCATACGTTGGGGAACGATGTTAGATTGACGGCGGGGATAACCATTCGTCCACCAGATATGTCGCTATACGAGACCGATACTAAGTGCAGATAAGTGTGAACGCTGCAAACGATACATCCAGAGATGTGCAACTCCGGGAAAAAGCAATTCCAACTCCACTTCAACTCCGGGCCAACCCCGGGTGGATCAACTCCGAACTCCTAATATCGCAAACTCCATTGGAATTGCGATATTAAATGTTCGGAGTTGATCCACCCGGAGTTGGCCCGGAGTTGAAGTGGAGTTGGAATTGCTTTTTCCCGGAGTTGCACATCTCTGGATGTATCGTTTGCAGCGTTCACCGTTTGCAGCAAATCCAAACTGCAACTTCTTGGACTACATGACGATCCATAAGGACGAATGATGTCCATACACCAAATTTTGTGGTCGCACAGTATGCAGACACAAAAATTCTCTGTCTACCGGACAATCAACCAATGACCACCAATTACAACGTCACCAAGGTTTTCTGTATGTGGCTTTTCAGCGAGAAACACAAGAAATTTATTTGCTTTGCCCTAAGTTTTCGCCAATACGATGACAATTCATTATTTTGTAAACGGTTGAGATCTAGAATTGAAGGTCATAAAAAACGGCACAAAACCTTTGAGTTTCAAGTAAACAACTGTTTGCATCGTCCTTCGGGATCTTTCAAAAATTATTACCGGCACGCTTGCCATTTTTTTACAGACAGTTAGTTTTGATTCTGCGATTTAAAAAAAGTTGACTTTGCTCATTGTTGCAATAGGCCCAAAAACATTGACAAAAAAATCCTTATTTCGGATATCAGTTAGCTCATGACCGAGAAATAGTCAACGATGAAGAGGGAAAAGTTTCTAGTGAGGCATTCCGAAGTGAAGGAGAGTAAAAACAACTTGTCGAATTTTAAGCAGCAGCTTGTCAACTATTGTTCGAATGACGTCACTATCCTCCACCTTTGCTGTTTGCCTTTGTTTTAAACGATTTCTTGAAAATTACCAACATCGGTCCATTCAGTAACGTGACAATAGCAGCGTCTTGCCGACGGTTCTACACCACTCTCTTGCACCCTGTGGAGGAACCGAGAACTTCGGGTACCTGCACAACTACGGGCACGATATTATTTATAGACGGATCGGGAGAGAAAAACAGATCACTTCTTTTTTCGTCGACGGGTAGAAAGAATGTACCAACATGGCGTTTGAATTTAATAGTTGCAGCTTTCATGGGCATCCTGTTTGTACCCTTTTGGACAATTGCGTCTTTTTCAGGGACCTGAAAACGTCGGACGCTTTCGAGGAAACTCACCAGTAGCGTGAGTATCTGCAGAATTTTGGTACAAAAGCATTTTAAATAGTCTTGTGAATGACAGAAAAAAAAGAATGATCACGTCAGAAAATTTATGTTGAGTTCATCGACTAAGCAACCGTTCCAACCCAGCGATGCCATGCGTCATCCGTCACTGTCAATCAACCAATCGGGCAAACTTGTAGCAATTGACATCTAGATTCAACACATCAATCGACCAAACATACTAACAGTGAATATGGGGTAGATAGTGGTCGTTGTCGTCGTAGTCATCGGTGTAAACGAGAATGATTCCTGTCGGTTGACGAAATCCGTGGCAGTGGTTGTTGTATTTGTCGGTCGGCGGTTCGTAGCATACGGAGTGGGGGATGCAATACAGACACTGGCAGACCTCGTAAAATGTTGGTGGTAATTGTTGTTGCACGACGAGAGTAAGCCGGTCGGAAAAACCTCCATCGAGTGATGGATAGGGGGAGTTGCGTGCTTGTCCGGAGAGTTTGAGGCCAGCCGGTGGTTGGGGGAATCGCCAAAGGTAGACATATTTGGCATGATCACACCGAACGGAACGGTTGCAGTGGCCGAAAAAAGCAGGCAAACCAGGATCTCTGTATGAAAAAACACAGAATGATTTGCAACATGGCCACTGCTAAAAGTCATTTGAAAAAAGGTACGTGAAGGATTTGGACAAACTCAGCAAAATACAAACAGATACTTTTGTTATTCAATCAAAATAAACATGGATGAAATTACCTAAATAAAGGATATTTTCTGCCAATCTGAACCATTTTGATAGTATTACTAGATTTTGATTAAAAAAACCTGCGTCAATAAAGGTGCTGTTCAAAAAAAGATTCAAAATGATATGTTTTCAGAAATATTTACGAATATTTTTAAAATTATAAAAGTTTTAGAGTTTTAAAAAATAATCTCAAAAAGGAGGGCGGCGCAACATTGAAATCATGTGGGGCGAAATTATTAGTTTGGAGTCATTCACATATCACGTAGACAAAAATGGCCTTTTTAAACAGCCCATTTACCAGATAACCAAAATAATGCTGAAAAGCGGGGCCTCTTTTACTGGTGTGTAATCAAGGATCCAGACTACCTATTTACCCTCCTTTGATTACGTAATAAGTGTATGATCTTTTTTAGCGAAACAAAAGGTTTAGCGAAAAAACAGCAGTGCTCGTTCAATTAGGGTGAGACCCTTGAGCTACCGACCAAAAAATCGTATATTTTGTTTATTGTCGTAGAGCTTCGGCGGTGAAAATTTTTGGATCGAAGGACCTTCTGCATTTGAAAGCCCAGAATGAAACGTATACCCAAGAACAATCCAGTGACAGAATATTTTACAGCCAGGGAGCTAATAAAAAGATTTTTTTGTTTTGTGCCAGTTTTCAGTTTTTTCACCTTTATATTTCATCTAGTTCACTTCTTGCTGTTGCAAAAAATTAAACTATTCACGATTGTGTTCATTTATTGTGTTTTTTATGCTAGCCCGAGATGGAGGATGGAGATGCCTATCATCACATATTTCCTCACCTCCCCCACCCTTTATCCCTATAACTGATCAAGTCGCTCTCCCTGCATCCCCTGCCCTCCGTGCCCAGACGTGTTAGCCTTTTAAGTTCATCATTTTCCCCTCGTTCTTTTACCGACTAGAAGAGAAAGCTGTCTCCACCAAGACACTTGGAAAAGTCATCCGCAACAAACCGTCGAAGTGTATGACGGACGGACTGAAGGATTGACTCAGGGTTTAACCGAACAGAACGACAATCGGACCGGAGGATCTTTTAAGGTGATATTAGCACACGAATGATTGGTTTCGGTCAAAAACAAATAACTCAGCAGGAAACTGCACCTTTTGAATCAGAACCAGAAAAGAACAGAGGTAACGGCGCATTCCCGATAAACGTGCTTTTATATTGCATCAATCCGGAAATACTCAGCGGTGAATATGAGTACTTGGGGTGTAACGTCAAATTATGCTACGAAAACACAATTTGATGACGTGCTGGCAAATGCTATTTTAATGGAGAATTTAATTGACATCAGAAAACATAATTGAACTCAAATGGATATTACATCTCAACAATTCGCGGACAAACAACTGTGAGTGTTACGCTCAATTTCAATTGAAGCACACGCTTGAGCGAATAAGCGGAGGTTTAGTTGACTCAACAAATCCGAATAGGCGAGTGGGGTTACGCGAACAATTTCAACTCGTCCAACAACCGGTGCAAGCAAGCACTTTTCAAACAGGATTTCATTCAACAACTGAAGTATCACGTCCGCAACGGAGGTATATAAAAGGCTAAACATGGGAAAGGGACTGTCAGTTGAACTATTGTTTGGCTGCAATCAATGCCACGCCACCCGCGGTTACAGTCCTGCTTTTCAATTGTACGCCCAATTGCCGTCACGAATTGAGCGTCACCAGGAGACATATTTTGGCAACGAAAGGTCTCGCATCACCAGTCCCGAAGTTGAATAGCATTCCCACGACTCAAGCCGATTCGACAAGGTCGCCTCCACAACGGCAATCGGTAAGCAATTTTAATTTCAGAGTAAGCAATCCTGCCACGATCCGACTTCGAGACGTCGTCGCGGCGGAAGTTGTTCGCCCACAACAGTTGTTCACAACGCAACGGTGAGCCGTTCGGATACCTACACGACGCTGTTTCTGGGACTTAAGTGTCGGCGGAGTAAGAGACGAGATTCCGACGCAAAGTCAAAGGTTTTTTGTCGCTCAAATGTAATATGAACGACGATGCGTTTGCCGTATTATAACATGCAACGCGAGTCTCATTTAGTAATTTGGTGGGCCCGGTAGACTGTGCGACATTTTAGATGATAGTCGGGCCGTGTACCAGTGCAGCGACATCCAATTCAACTGGCACTCGAAGAGGCTTGTGAAAATGGCCTTCAACTACGGCGGTTGGGAGTTCCTGATCGAATTCCTTTGGCTCATTAACTGTGAGCGGAGATTGAATTGTTGTCGAATCACGAAATTGATGGTAGTACTTAGCATAATAGGGGATGCAATATTCAGCACTGTTTTGATGGAAAAGTTTTTGTTTCGGAACCAGTAATTTTTAAAACGGTAAAGAAACGCTCATTTTAAATTTTTTTGCAAGTTTTTTTGCTTCTTTTTTTGGGTCGGCTCTAACCAGTCCGAAGTTTTGAGGATAGGGAAGAATTGTTTGCACTCGTCAAAAAAGTATATTGGTCTACGAGCGGGCCGCCTGGCTGAACTATCTGAATGTAACAGTATAGTCACTCATTCCGATCAAGCATTTATTTGCGATTGCAAAGATTTAACGGTCGAAGTAAAACTCTTCCATGAAAAGTCATTATCGGCTCAGGTTCACAATCCTGAGTTGAAAATTAACTTTTCTGGACGAGCTAGAAATTTTACAGTTAACTTATTTGTACTCGAAATTGTTCCTTTTACGGATAGCCAACATACAAGCAAACACATGCTAATAGGAGACAAACGTTTCATTATAACCTGATAAAGTCTAATCGAACAGTACAAAAATTTAATACCGAGTTCAAGGCCATCGAACGCGACAGAAGACGAGCTAGTCAGTTAGGCTGTAGATATCTTCAATAAGAGGTACTATGCTGTTACCTGATTAATCGTTTCAAGCCATTTATATTTTCAGTTTTTTAGCACCATCTCGAATCTCCAACGATATCCCATCTATTTCATAAGTGTTATGTATATTTAAGTAACGTGTTTTGGAGTTCCCTGTAGTTTTAGCCTACCAGATATAGCAAACCTGGCCGACCCAGCTAACCCGCAACTTTACATGACCTTTTCAATATGGGATTGTGTGGAGAGCCTTTCTCGCCGAACCACAAAGTCTTCCCGTTCCAAACTTGCGAAGCTTCTCTATACTCAACAGGAGTACCTGCTTTTCAGCAATTAAACACTATCTGTACTCGCCAAGTCGGAAGAAGATATGACGCACCTCATGATCGCAGCATTTTTAAATACTACTGTACGGAGGTCAATCACATTAATAGTTTAATATTGTAGCAGGCCTGTATACAGTACAACTTGATGTACCAACGCTATTTATTAGGAAACCTTGCCGTTTTCAATTTCGCACTTCTCCAGAATGATGAGTATTGACCCACTTTGTACAGGTTCTTGGCCACAGAAGGACCGGTTGTTTCAGTTTCGTCGGGGTACTTGTAAAGTTCTTTAGCACAAACTGTTCGGTTTTGTCCACTTGGTTCGTTATGAAACTTCTATACATGTACCTGAGTTCTTAGAGAAGGCTGAAGGAGTTTAAAGCATTTGTTACAGCCGTAAAGAAACATCCCTTCTTCCAAAGATTTTTTGCTCCTTCTTTTTTGGTCGCACAAAAAGCTCATATAAATACGGCACAGGATGTAGAATTGGGTAGATCTTATTTTACTCAGTTTTGATCGGTAATACTCTCAATATCTAGAATTGTTTCCTCTCGTTGGTATCGTGTGTTTATGGCCTTTGGTCGAACCCACCCCACTATGAAGGAAGTCCTACAGGAGCAGGACTCTGAAATGCATCATTGAATATCCCATACAAGTAATTTTTTAGATTTGAAATTTCGTTTGTCCGCATACTATTTCAGCATTTTCAACCTGATTTCTTTTTTCCAGAATCCCGCACTACGTTTGCCATATAATCCGGATGATGTATTAACGCGGGTTTAGGCCGTTCGTTATAGACTTCCGAATGATGCGCTGTCCGATGTGGATCACTGAGGAGGAATCCTTCATCTCGCCACCTAAACGCCGGATGGCCGCAGTAGATGATGATGCCCATATGTTTATTTTTATCTACGGGTTGCGCTGGTTCGGTCCTTGGCGTTGACATCACACTCCTAGTTCGGAGAATTTCAGCTAGGCAATGGAGCAGTTTCACGTAAGTGGCGGGCCACTTGGATAACCTTGGCTTCTACCCAAGTTTTGGATCTAAAGGCTAGACTTTTGAAGACATAAATGAGATCCCAGGGTGGCCAGGGCTTCCGGGTCACCCGGATCACCACTGCTGCTACTCATTTAACAAACAATGAGATGCGCCAGAGAAGTAACAAATGGGCCCCCTGCGACCAGGAATCAGTGTACCAAGAGAGTTGGCAGCAATTGCGGCTATTACTTGATTCTCTATCCCAAACACGCTTCATATACCTCCTAGGGTTTATTAAGATACTACGTAATCAAAGGAGGGTAGGTGGGTGGTCTGGACCTTTAATTACTCACTAGTAAAATAGGCACCGCCCTCCAGTGTAATTTTGATTATCTGGGTAGGTTGATGGTCGAAAAAGGCCAATTTTTGATTTTAGGTAATATGTAATTGGCCCCCTACCTCCCCTATTTTGCATATTTCATCTACCTTGTATATCCCTCTGAATGTTCGATCAGGCGCAACATGTATTCTATGGTGTGACTTGATCATGTACAACATATAGAAATATCCTGTACAAAGAACAGTCCTAAGGCCCGAAATCTCCGAAATGCGGCGCAGGACAGAGCTAACAGCAAAATTGTGAGGTATATCAATCAAATTCGTAAAATCGATATTTCAATTTTTAACAAAATTATTACATCACGTTATTATTTGCCCGATTTATATATTGTCGTTTTATAAAGTCAAATTATCGGCAAACAATGACGGAAACGTGTGCGAACGCGGTATTTTTACTCGTACGATTTTCAAACTTGCGCGAAATTTCTCGTTCCTCGTTCCGCGTACATAAAATGATTTACAACTTCTTGTTTCGTTTTTTTTAGCATAAACTGTACTACTTTATGTTAGTTTCATGATACGTTTTTTTATGAGTCAACTCAATCAAAGGCGACAGAACGCGGAAGGTACCCGGCATTTGGGTGGTTTAGTGACGAAAATATAGCAGACATTTTTATAGACAAAACCAATCAAGGGGTTCACATTTCTTCGATTGTAAATTCATTCGAACAGAAAAAAACCTCACTTTTCCGACTTTTAAATTTCCTAAATTTTCGATCTTACAATTTTCAAATCTTCTTGACGATTAAGTTACGAACATGTCTGAAAAAGTCATGGGGATTTTTTTCCTGACTTTCGTACTCATCGAAGAAGGACCATCAGCAGTGTCCGCAACAAGTTTCCCTGCAAGTTTCCCGACAAGTCTGTGTCTGTGTCTGTGTCTGTGTCTGTGTCTGTGTCTGTGTCTGTGTCTGTGTCTGTGTCTGTGTCTGTGTCTGTATCTGTGTCTGTGTCTATCAGTTCAGTATTCGCAGTGTAATCTCAAACATGTTTTCATCACAATACACGGTATATACAATTAAAAAAATACAAGTATGAATTGTTACTGGTAGACATCCATCAAAGACATTATTTTCAAGCTCCGTCGAAGGTCAGCAGCATTGGTGTCGCTCCTCGCCGTGAACTGCACGTCCTCCACGGGATGATACTGCATGTGGCCGTTTCGAGAAAAGCGTCCAGCAATACCGGTGGCTTCCAACCAGATGAACGGTGCCACCGCCGCAGCTTCAACGCTGATTGTGAATACTCTCGGGGACCCATCAACCTGCTTTACGGCCGCAACCTAAAATCAAAATTTCATTTTGTATAATCTAAAACATAAATTCGCATAAAAATGCCAGATAAACAAATAATCAAATGCAACTAACCTTCATCGAAGCTCTTGGGATGGTGGTATCCTTGGGCGCTCCCAAGAAATAAACGTTCGGTACTCCAATCACGACATCCGATCCGGGAACAATCAGAGACGCAACCACAAAGCAGTCAGCAGCCTTCACACAGCTACTTTGTTGGAGCAAGGTTTTGACGTCTTCCGTAAAAACTACAGTTGCACTTTGAGGTTTCTGTTTGACCATGAGCGAACGGTTCAATTTCGGTTGGAACCCATCGGCGAACCCGTAGACCTCCAAGTGAAGCTCACCGGTGACCGTGGTCGTATTGTCGTTTATGAGCGTCACCAGAAACTGATCTCCGTCCACGTATGGCGAGAGGAGAACGGGCTCGAAAAACTCTTTCGCGTAGTAGTGAGCCATTTTCCATTTCCCGCCAAATTCGATGGACGACCAGGAGGCTGACGGCCAGATGCTGTTCAACTGCCAGTACAGCGCACCCTGGGTGCCGCCGGACGAGTCCGCCAAGAAGGTGTCCTGCATGCGTCGGTAGTATTCTGTTTCGGTTTTTAAGGCCATGGCTTGATTGACCTGAAAAAAGCGGAAATCTTTTTGACGCGGAGTAAAGTTCGATATTTTAATGGACGTTGTAATCAAACAAAATCGGCCTTTTGTTCGTCGAATGAGGTTTTTGAATAAGATATATTCTTTGCTGTGACGTTCATTTTTGTTGACGTGATTTGCCGCTCAATATTTCAAGGTTAATTCTCATGTTCCTCCTATTCCTCATACATGTTCCTCTTACTGTTGACATGTACACGTACTGAAATTCTCGTACTGTCACATTATTTCTCGTCCTCGTCTTGTGCGAAGGATGTTTCTGTGTGGTTTGAAAAATGCGCCTACGTTGTAGCCATGTCTGTCCGATAAGGATGAGTCTTCGACGCTCGGTTTGAGACTCGATTTTTCGCTTTGATTTCTAACTTCTCATTCAGTCTAATTTTCATCGCCTTGCGATCTGGTCAACAAAACTTCCGGTTTCTCGAGAGAGAATAGGTCGTCTTAGGGCTTGAGCCGGAGCAGCCTGCATTTCCCGTAACTGTTATACAGCTTACAGAGACAAAGTAGTTTTTCTTTCCGCACACCAAAAAATCCCTGAGACTCTTGGTTCCTTTACTCTCGGGTCAACTCAGCAGTGTGTCGCAGATTTTTTTTGCTCGAATGGAGTGAGTAGCTTGAATGAAAACAATTGAAGTGGAAATGCTATTAAACAAAGAGATGACTCGCTACTGAAATATGTCGCGAAAGCGGTTCCTCCCAGAAGGCATTGGGGGAAAAAAGCATGGACAGAAAGATCCAGTAATTCGTTCATCGAGCGAGCTATGGTGTGTTTCTACAATAAAAGTTTGCAAATTTGCTCAAGTTCCTGAAACTCACACATATTATTATCTTTATTTCTACGAGACGCTTTTCACTCAGTAGAAAAGTCGGCTTTGTACATGTTTTGTTTTCCTACGGCGATTTCTCGTTTCATTTCTCAAGACTGACCTTTCGCCGTGTTTCGCCTGTTCGATCGGGAAAGTCTCTTGTCCGCTATCTAGACCGAATAAATTTCGTTTTCTTGAAGTGCTTATTTTTAAGAGATATATTTTCTGTTCCCTCCCTCACTCCCCACTCCTCACTCCGAAGTTGTATAACGAGCCGGACAGTCGACTCGGTCATTGCTAGTCGTGTTGGGGCACGCCAAAACAGTTAATCGCCAGAAATAAGTGTAAACAGCTTATCGCACACCCTGAGAAAAGTGTTACCTGGGTTAGGTAGACGATGCCTGGAAAATCCCGTTGACCATACGGCTCACTGGGCAGCTTGAAGCGTCGTGAAATCTCAAAGAGCATTTCAATCTGCCCGAGCGGATGATGCTGGCGATGATTGGCGAACTCGCTGTGGTACGTCCGGTCTTCCGGCAAGGAGTAGTTGCCTAATGACTCCACCGACTCCCACGATTGAAATCCGTATTCGGACGCGAAACGGGTCGGGGGATAGAGCTTCCAGTCCCAAGGGTCGACCAAGTAGCTGTAGAAATGGGCTGAAATACAAGACACTTTCATTATTATTGCCCTGATGTACCAACATAGGAGACAACTGAAACGAATTATAGTTTTAAATGCTTTTCTTTAGTCCAGGAGTCCACTTCGACTAATGTTCTTACCATCGCCGTACAAGTTGCTTCTCGGGTCTTTGGCAATCCAACCCTGTTCCTCCGTGAGTTTCCCGTTGGTCGGACTGGACGGAATCCACGGTCGGCCTCCGTCAATTTCATACTTGAGGAACTCATCCCGAATCACATCGATATACAGCTCGATATAATCGTTTTTGAAGGTTTTCGCCGCCACATTGGTGAAGTACCAGTTCTCCACATAGGCCACTTCGTTCTCGTTGTTCGCGCTCCACAGGACGATCGACGGATGATGCTGCAGCCGCAGCACGTTGGAACGGACTTCCTCGCGAACTGTGGCGAGGAATTGTTCGGTGGTGGGGTACATCGCACAGGCGAACATGAAGTCCTGCCAGATGAGGATTCCCAGTTCGTCACAGGTTTGATAGAAGAAGTCAGTCTCGTAATAGCCGCCGCCCCAGACGCGGAGCATATTCATGTTGGCTGCGGTGGTCGACTCGAGGAGCCATCGAACGTAGTCTTCGGTCACGGAGCTTTGGAATGAGTGTGCCGGGATCCAGTTGGAGCCTGTCAGTGAGAAAATAATCAATCAAACATAAAACAAAATTCGAAGAACATGCAGCAAATTGTTGTGTAGTCTGCATCGCAATTTCAAGAGCTGCGTGCGACAGATGATATGCCACTACAAATGTGTTTATTGTGCTAGGGTTGTTACGAACAATATTGCCACTTTTTATTCATCTGTCCGTCTGTCCGTCCGTCTATCTGTCGGTCGGTCTGTCTGTCTGTCTGTCCGTCTGTCTTTATGTCTTTATGTCTTCATGTCTGTTTTCATGTCGTCATGTCTGTCTGTCCGTCTGTCTTCATGTCTGTCTGCCGGTAGGTCTGTCTGTCACTCTGTCTGTTTGTCTGTCCGCCTGTTTGTCTATCTTCATGTCTTCATGTTTTCATGTTTGTCTGTCCGTCTGTCTATCAGTCGGCCAATTTTCTTCCCTGTGCTCACGTCTTGGTGTGGTGTGTTGGCTTCAGAGCCCTCACCTTTAGCCCAAATAGAGACGCCATTGACGCGGAAGTAAAACGACAGTCCGCTCACATTTCCGCCCGGCAGCGGCTCCTGCACCAGCTCCACCGTCCGGAATCCAACTTTCACCGTCTTTGACTCCTCATCCGGATCGAAACGACCTTGAACGGTCACCGTCAAATCGTACAACTTTTGCCCACCGTAACCGTTAGGCCACCACTTTTTCACCCTGCTGGGAATTTTATACACAAACGTCACATTCGACGCGCCACTCTCCAACGCCACGCCCTCCTGTTGGGACAGGCCCAGTTCCGGAATCTTAGTCGTGATGGCCACTCTTTGCGTCTTGTCTGTGGCTCGCAAGTAGATTTGCAACTTAATAGCCCAGGCGTCGATGGATTGGTACCAAATCGGACTGACGGTAACCGATTCGATCACCACTGTGTTGTATCCGACGATGCGGATCCCCTTCCAGATACCGACCGTCGGGAACGAAGGACCCCAATCCCAGGAGAAGGAACTTTGCGCTTTTCGGATGAAGTTCGGATGACAATCGCCGTGAAACTCAGGCGGTGGGCAGGGCGGTGGGACTATGTACTTGCGGTTCCAGATGTGCTGATAGAACTGCTCGGAGGCGTATCCGGTGGGCGATTTGAAGCGGATGGTTATCTTATTTTGGCTGTTCAGCTGAGGAAACGAACACAAAGCCAAACGTAAACATAGCAAAGGTTTGTGACTTGATTCAGGATTTCTGCGTTGCATCTTCGATGTGTTAAGAATATATTTGAAGTTAGCAATTATTTATTTTAAGTAAAATTTTTTTAGTTAACTATTTACTTAATTCAAAATCAAGCATTAACTTGGCATGGATATTTAATTTTCTTCAGAATTTCTCATCTACATTGTACTACAAAATGTGTCTTTAAATCTCATTTTAATTGCTAAACATACGATATTTTCTATTAAATAACATAAATGTGGTATTAAGATAAACTTCACAGTGAATTCATATTTCTTCTTTGTTTTACTTAAAGTGATACACGAACGTGTATTTAAGTTACATTGTTTACCTTCAGATACTTTTTGACGTCAAAAAAGTACTGGACGAACTGATTGACGGTAGTACCAACGAGTTGGTCGTTTACGGATATCGATGCGATTGCGTCAAGCCCGTCGCAGACCAGGATAATTTTAGTGTAGTTCAATGTCGACGGAACTGTGGAACAGTAGCAAGAACAATGTTCTTGTGGAACATTAGCAAAAAAAATGTTCTCGTGGAACAGTAGCAAGAACAGTGTTCTCGTGGAACATTAGCAAGAACAATGGAATTGTGGAACAATAGCAAGAGCAGTGTTCTCGTGAACAAGATAACGAGTCTTGTGCCTATGTGCCTAGACGTACATGTATGCCGGGGCATACATGTGTATATGCGTACCTTGAAAAGACCTGGTAAATTCCCAGTCCAGCTTGCTGACCCATCGGTACTTTTCGTCGTTGAATCGGTAGTAGGGATCCTCGCTTAGGGTTCCATTTTTCACCAAATCCGTGTAAATGTTCCCTGGTACTTGAGCGGCATAAGTGGAAGCGTCTGGAAATGGAAGCGATAGAAGGCGCGATACCTGTGTTTTCAGCTTGGTTATGATTGATTTAGTTGCAGGCATTATTTGGGACTTACTTTTTGGACCTGAGCGGACTAGCCATTCTCCATTGAGATCCAGAATAAAGTTGGCCTTGATGCCATCAAAAGCAAAAATTAGAACAACAACAACTTGCTGCAAATTGATCCACATTATAGTCAGCGGGGTTTGTTCACGGGATTACAGTAGTTAAGCGAAACATCTGCACTGGCTGCCGAATAGAATTTCATATATATTAAAAAAACCTACAGCAAACATTCAAGCGCTACGACTTATGACAAGCTATGTAATTTTTGCGAATCTTGACAGCAATGAAAGGAAGACTTCTGCGGGAGGTTTAGCTGGAAGACAGTATCGGCAGACAACCATTCGACATATATAAAGTAGCTGGCTATTGTGAATGTCAGTCTGTTCAGCTAGTGCTGTGTGTTACATTAGTATGGATTTGCTGGGTGGCGTTTTTATCACAAATTGGCTGGATAAAGTCCAACGACCGAGATAGAAGCTGGTCTACCATCGTTGCTACAGATAAGGCTGATTACTTATTTAATTAACGCCTTGACTCACTGCTAAATACATTCAATTTCTGAGTTTCCGTCGGCACTTTTAACAAAACGGCCTAGCGAATAAAATCAAGAATTTCTCAGCACCCCGCGTAGAACACAATGCTCATGGTTGATCCACAAAGTGCTGACCCAATTGGTAATATCCTCCGCAACGGTAATGCTCTCCATCGATTTCGGTGCGAACAAAGATTTTGACGATAAGCACGCACTACATAGGCAGAGCAGTGCATTTATCAGTGTCACCACCGTGGAAGCATATTTCATCGCCTCATCGCCCTTACTGCTGACGAACCGCATCCCGTGAAATTTCAGAAAAGTCGCCGACACCAGCAATGCAATGACCGCGAGGTTGAGAATCATCCGACACATCCGCGCTGACGTATGACTACCCGCGAGTTGTTGGGAGCCCCCATCCCACAGGCAGCGAGCCCACATGCCACAGGCAACAGACATTATAAGCGGTGAAATAAACGGTCCGTACGAGGATGATTACAGTTTGAACTGCCACCGCGTAGATATCGAACATGAAAAGCGTCCTGCCTTTCGAATGAGTTTGAACGAAATGTAGATCGATTGTCTGAGAGCCGAAGTTCATCGACGGATCCGCCGAATCCGGGCCGACGGAATAGAATAACGGCGAGCGCGACGGCGGCTAGAGAAAAGTTCGCTATCCTGATGACGAAAACTGGAAAGCCGGTTGAGGTCTTCTCCGGCTTCTGTGGTGGAATGAAGGTACCGTTTTCCAACCATAGGGACATAACAGAAAGTTTACCCTGGATGTCAATTATATTAAATTTTTCCGCGTAGTTTCATGTAATCATAACAGGAAAAGGTAATATCTCTCGAAATTAATAGTAAAATTCGATCAACCAAAACATCAATGGGAAGTTTTTTGTGAGCCTTTTTGTATAATTTTGCGATCGCATTTGCCAATTAATGGGAACAGTAAGTATTGTCGTTCCACCGACAAAATGGTAGAGAGATCACCATGCCATTTTCTGAGCTGGGCTTACAAGTTCTCTACTTTGTCCGGCGCTTAGGTGCCGGAGTTTCATTCACAATTTATTACCTTTGCCGTTCGTAAGGGGTGAAGATTTTAATTTAGGCTGAGTGTGACGGATGGCCTTGAGACTGACTTTTGAGCCGGCCTCCGTGGGGACACCTGTGAGCCTTAGAGTTCCGACACTTGCTTATGGCAAATCGTTCGGCACTTGTGTTCCTTCACGCGCCAATCAAGATTTACCTAATGGGAAATGGTTGTATTTTAGAGCCCTTCAAAAAGAGAAAAAACACTGACACTACTGGCCTGACACTACTGGTCTGACACTACTGTAGTACTACTGTACTGCTGCGATTAAACCGGTCACTTTTTACACCCGGGCAGCGCATTCTACCTGTGTGTGAGTGTGTGAGTGTGTGCTCACTCAACACACAGACGCGTGTGACGAAGGCGTGGCTCAACTGACCGGTTTAATCGCGGCAGTACAGTACAAAATCCAAAAATATGTATTCGAAATTGAAGAATAGTGGGCGAATAATAAATAGTGGAATCGTGATCAGACATAAAAGACCTGCCATCATACGACTCTGGTTCACACGATTGAACATGAAGGAGAGCAATACGGCAGTATAATCACGTACAGTAGTGTAGTCGTACTGTATCTAAAATTTCTAAATATGGATTCATCGCCAATAAAAGGAAAAACTGTTTCAAACTTCCCCAACTCAACAGCTCACGTTTTATGGTCAATGTAGTAAAACCGAAGTGTGATCCGCCTGTTAAAAGCGGAAGTATCGCACACCCATTGAGAATCTGAATAGTTCACCAAAAAATAGTTGAATTACCCAAGTGCCCGGAAATCGACAAAATCCAATTCTCCATTATCATTCCTCATACATTTAAATATACTTTTTATATTTCTCTTTCCCGGACCATGCACGAGTGGACTTTTCTTTTCGGTCCGGACAGTTACAGGCTAGTACAATATATAAAGCGAAAATTCCGACTTCCAATACATCCTCCAACCAAAGAAGTGTCCTCTCTACCTCCCTAGAGGTTTCAGCAGTCCTTGGAATAGCGTCTGTTCATCGTTGGGTTGTCGTTCCAAAGGACAGCGCTGATCGACCGAACTGCTTCATCATGAACCTGATTGCCGCTTTTTTTGGTGTGATATTGCTGGGAATGGTCAATGCGCATAGAGGTACGGCATAGTCCATGTCTCTTTGTACCTTTTATACATAGATGTGGCAGTTTGATGAAATTTTGTTACATTAAAATGGTTCTTAGGGCAATATGGAGGATATGGATACGGTGGTCGACCATCGATTACCGGATACGGCGGCTGGAGCAGTCAGCTATACGGTGCCGGGATGTATGGTGTATATGGACGGCCAGTAGAATACAACGGAGGATACAACGGAGGGTACTACGGAGGGTACAACGGAGGGTATGGTGGAGGGTATGGCGGAGGGTATAACGGAGGGTACAACGGAGGGTATAACGGAGGGTACGGTGGAGGGTATAACGGAGGATACAACGGAGGGTACAACGGAGGATATGGCGTGGTGTACCCTGGAACATACGGTGGCAATAGTCTCGGTCTTTATGGATCTCCGCTCAACAGCGGTGTATACGGCGGGAACAGCGGCAATCCCAGTAGTGGAACCTCAAGTGCCAATGCCCTTGGAGGTAGGTCTAAAGAGTCGTTTTATGTTGCGATTCGTTTGTCATGGATATTTTACGCTTACATTTGTTGCTCGTTTTAGGAGGCTCTGCTGGTTACGGAACAATAAACACCGATAATACCGCATACTCGAACGGTGGGACAGGTCTCGCGCACGGAAGTATGGCAATAAATATGATGTCACACCCGCTCCGATGAGGCAGCAAACCCAAACTGATACAGTGTCTGACATTGTGGCGTTTCGTGTCATTTCAGGCACGAACGGTCAAGGATCTGGTCTCAATCTCTTTTCCGCGGCAAACACCAATTCCCAGACTACCCAAGGCCTTTACAGAAGCCGAATTTAAAACCGAATAACGCCATCAAATATTGTTTTTATGCTGACAAGTTTCATTCATGTTTTACGACTAGAACTGATTTTAATATAAGCTTTTATGGTGTACATTTGGATAGTATGAGGGAAGGGCCCTGGAATGGGCCACAGGGCGGCGGGGGGCGCTCTGTCGCAAATTAATCGAAAATAGATGAATCACTGCATAGTCAGCGACCTCTATAGTGAGCTTTTTCCAACTGTCCAATCATTTCGTTTTTTAAACATGTTCCCACAACTTTTTTTCATATCTAATACGCGTTCCACCGGGTTATCAATTATTCTCTGTCACTTAGAACCTTGGTGATAGTAAAAAATTGTGTGTAAGTTCTGATTCCAGGGTGGCCAATTCCAGGGTACAGGAAATTCAAGTGGCTCATTCCAGTGCCCTTACCTCATACAATTAACATATCATGCAGTTGTGCACTTACTAGCATTTAACAGCGCGGGAAATGTATAACACTGATCTATTTTCACATTACCGTAAGTGCCGCTGTATGTGATATAATAAAGTGGATAATCTGAATAAGCTGATATTAGTACGACACAACGTAATGCAATGCTGATTATTATTGGAACCTCGGCACGTGAACCGACGTCTGTTTGTCAGCTCCTCAATGAACCTTTCCTCATACATATTGTAAGGGTACCAATACCGCCCTTGACTTTATGAACTGGTGAACAAAAAATTCAGCTGATAGCTGCAGTGTAAACGCCATTTTTCCGTCTTTGGACTTCATCAACGCCACGGCTCCAGGGTAATACTCTTGTACGAGTTTTGCGCGCGTGACAACTTGTAGAGTTTGACTAGCCTACTCCGGAAGAGAAAAATATAGTAGATCCATAGCTTAATGTATACGATATACAGTAGTACAATCTGTAAAAGTAGCTCTTAATTGAATGCCGAATTCGGGACTGGGTCCAAGATCTAGTAGCATAATCTTTATGGTTTTAACCTCGCAGCTTAAATGCCCAACAGTGATCTAATTATTCAAGTCTAAATCGAGTCCAGGTAGCGATGCAACGATAGCAAACAAACACTTTCTCTCGCATAATTATGGGTTAGGCGACACGATATCGCAGGTGGCCGGGACCTATTTTATTGGCCGGTCACTGGTAGACTAGGCCATGTATGATTTAGCGTATCATAAATCGCGCTCGAAAACGCAAGGTTGATATGAAAGCCATCAACCGCTCGGTCGCGAAAACAACAATTCCCAGAATAAACGACTGGAGGAGCCAATCAGCGAAACAAAGATTTCCTAAAATTTGAGTTTTTCGACGAAATTTGAAGTTCGTTGAAGTCTGCTATAAGCTCTATTAATGAGTGCAACTAGGAGGTTCTAACTCGGGCAGTAATGGATATTTTCCCTGCCAATCGGTGTGAGTTTTTTTACAGATAGCTTTCCATTTATTGTGATTTATCATTGGGGGTCTCCGCGTGGAAATCACATTACCAGTTTGAGAAAAGAACAAGGAAGAAAAATACTTCCCAGTGAGGTTGTGGTGTGAGCGGGTGCTTGATTGATTGAACGCTCACTATTTTCCTTTATTTTGATTGTCAACTATTTCGATTTTTAAAAATTCATTCAGAACATGTATTTTTAACTTTTCTCATTTCAAATTCAATTCGGAGTCGATCGGCATTAACTTAATATTTCCTCGGTGTCAGGGGGCGGGGCTAGGTGTATTTCTCAGAAAGGACATGTACAAGAAATTCGAGCGTAGTTTTCCAGAGCTGGCCTACAGCTCTGCCCCTGACATCTGAAAAATATTCGGCTAATGCGGATTGACTCCAAATTGAATTTGGTGTGGGAAAGTGTAAAAACTCATGTTTTAAATGCATGTTTCAAAATCGACATTTTTTACAGTGAAAATCAAGAAAAATATTGAGCTTTCAATCAATCTAGCACCCGCTCACAGCACAAACTCGCTGGGGAAGTCTTTTTCTTTCTTATTCTTTTCTGAAACCGGTATTGTGAATTCCACGCGGAGACCCCACTGATAAATCGTGATTAATAGATAGCTATTTGCGAAAAAAAACTCGATCGGGAGGGGAAATCTTCATTACTGCCCGAGTAAGCTCTCAAGAGTGGCTCAAATTTGATAAAGACAAAAATTCCCTAAAACTTGAATATTTCGATAAAATTTGAAGTTTGTTGGGCTCCAATATAAGCTCTAATAATGAGTGCAACTAGGAGATTCTAAGTTCTCAAGAGTGGTTCACATTTGATGGAGAAACTCACGCTTTTGGAAATGCTTTAAAATCTCGAGCCCTAGAGATCAGACCCCAACAGCACACCCTCATACGTTTCAAAATGATAAGGGACAAGGAGCTGAAGTTTTTGTTCAATCGTAAAAAAAATGCATTTTGGGCCTGGCCCAACCATGAGAGATATTGATTGCGATTTGTAAGGAACCCTGTTTGTTTTTCCTTTTCTCTAAACCAGCAATTTTTCCAATGCAATAATATTTTGACAGGGTGATATGATTATATTGTACTCATGACCGCTCCATTCCCAATCCTTTATTACAGAGTGCATGTTGGCCTTGTTGGAACAGCGTCGCGAATTCAGATAAATATTTTAATGATAGCAGCGTATAATGCATAAAAGGGAGTTAAATGCACCTTCTGGGCGAATACGTTTGCTTTGTATACAAAAGGCAGGCTAGGTTACTTTCTGCTACCGCACACTGATGTAATAGTTCTATTTACTGATGCTGAGTCTCCGAATCGAAAAGCGCGCTTGCGTAATGTGCACCAATTGCTGGGTAGGAAAGACCCGCATAATTGATCCGTATGAAAGTTGGCCGAGTGTTCGGCCGGCACTAGTGCTGGGCCTGTCCACCGTGCTGCTGATGACCAATTATGACGGCCGAGTCGTCCAAAGTTTCCCGCTTGATGGACGGTCCGCCGTTGTGGTGTTTAGTGAAGACATCGGGATTTACCTCATTTGCCAAGGCAACAGCTCGACACCAGTTGTGCTGAATGCGTCGTTGCATAATAATAATGCGAGCCGATGGACGAGCAAAGTGAGTCTTGACAGTGGCCACGGCACTGATTTTACCCTCTTCCCTAATTAAGGAAAAGGTATTTAAAAGGCTGTTGGCGCTGCTGAAAATGGGTCTTGTATTATAAAGTAACGGCAACGTTGGTTGCCTATTACGGATCATTGAATTTGACCCCCTAATAAACCTGTTGAGTAACTAATTCCTCCGCATTTTAAGGCAAGTAGAGTCCCGACGTAGTGCAAATATGTTCACCGTTTCAGACAGTCGATTTCTGCGATGACCTTCATCAGACTAACAGTCAAGATGAATTCCATCCACACCTTGTCTACTTTCGAAAGCAGATAAAGGACGGAACGGCCATTACTGTCGGCGTAAGCTCGACTGCTGTATCGTTCACGCCTGTTAATGAGACCAACTTACTCCACCGACAGTTTGACCTCTGGGAAACTGCCGAACAAGAAATGCTTTCATTAAAGGCTTTCCAGGGATGTCCGATGTTCTCATCTTTTAGGACTGGAACTGGACGGACTGGCCGAATAATTTACAAATTCAAGAGCGGGAAGCAAGACTTTGCCGTAGTGACTGAGTTAGCGCAACAGGGGAGAACCGTGTCCGGCATAAATTCCATAGTCGGCGGTACTAGTCTTTTTCTCATGAAAAACCGTTGTGAAAGCCAAGAACTGTTTGCGTTGACCTGCAGCTGTCATGGACACACACCTCTTCTGATGAACGCGACCGCTGCAAATGCTGAATTCGATAATGGTCAACTATTGCTTTACGTGGCATTCGTCTCATCCATACCGAATGAGCCGTCAACGAAGAGCCGGTTCGTTTGTAGTTTCGATATATCTCTTGTCTTGAATACCACTGCTGGTGGATTCGATGCAGAACAAAAGTTGGACATAATTCCGCGGCAGAGGCTGTGCACGGCAGTCTTTTCCGAAGACCATGTGGCGGAAATTCTTGCTACCCGCACTGACGATCAAATCATTATTCTGTACCGCAATCAGCAAACCGTTCATCTCTTGAGTCAGGTTTGATGCAAATGCTGGTGGTATACCAAGTGCTTACCGAGTTCACGTGTAATAAGTGTCTCCTTATTCCCCTCTTAGGTGCAGAGCCTGGTGAAGCAGTCCTCGTTTCGGTTTTTCACAAGCGAACATGGCAAAATCCTCGCGATGGCCATAAGCAAAAAGGATGTCACTGTTGACATCCTGACAGAGAAAAAGGTACTTTTGGAGATGGGAGAAGTCTAAATAAAGAACAAATGGAACAAAAGTGTAAATTAGAAAACAAATATTGTTTTGAAATTCCACAAACCATTTGGGGATTACAGTTTCAAACGAAATCAAAAAAAGGTAGAGCAAGGGAGTCAAACAAAGAGAAAAAGGGAACAAAGGGAACAAAAGTGGAACTTAATAAATCAGTATGTACAAAATAAAACAAATATTAGGCAAATAATAATAACTAATGAACGGAACAAAAAACAAAGGTAGGGCAAGGGAACCAAGCAGAGGAAACAAAATGAGCAATTGGAATAAAGAAACAAAAGGAACTAATGTGGAGTTTAAGAAATTAATATTTAGTTGAAATTTCACTGGACATCCTGGGCCTGCATGTTAAATGGAACAGAAAACAAAGGCAGAGCAACGGAAGCAAAGGTTTATTTGAAGCTTCATCAATCATGCTCTTAAATGGAACACGAACAACAAATACGAATCAAACATTATCAAACTTTATGGTTCCACTTGCTCCATTTAAGCACAGGTCTAGTCTGGTCTTTCCGGATCGATTGCAGATTGCTCCTCCCGCCTGAAGGTTGGGGCGGTCAACCCGACCTCACTCGATCAACAATAGCTTTAAACTAATGACAGCACAGAACTATAGAAGGCGTGATGTTGATTCCATCCTGTCTTTTAGCTTGTACGTCTGCCTTTGAATTCCTGTTCGTCTTATTCGACGTGTGAACAATGTATAGTCGCAAGGATGGATAACTGCGGATGGTGCATTTTAGAAAACAAGTATGTGCCCTAATGTGCAATCAAATTGGTTCTCTTTATAATAAACTTTTATTAGGTGCACGATTCGTCAGACATGTTTCCGCCTTAACATCACCCTGACCGACCAACGTAATTTTTGGCTGTACGCACATCGGGGAGTACGAGCAAGCTCATGCCCAACTATTCGGCACATGCACAGCAGCTTCTATGCCGCCGTCCGGACGTCGTCTAAGACCGATCATCTGGTTAGTCACTGTATATTGTATTTAAACAACTCACTAATACAGATGGATGGACTAAGATAAAATGGATGGATGGACTAAAATAGATGGATGGACCGCGTTTGGGAATGCTTTTTAAGCAAACTTAGAACCTTAATTTCTCAGTCATAACTGATCCCATTGCCTCAAATGTTTTTTTGTTACAACGCCTGTTCATGTCATGAGCATCCACTACAGGCCATAAAATGAAATTTAAGGTACACCCCAAAAAATACCAGACGAAAACCAATGACAGATCCGATCTCATTAATGATCCAGGTCACACCTTCATTTGCTACCAAAAACCAAACCGGAAAACCAAAACCTATTTTGGATAGCCCGCCACAATAATGCAACGAAAAAAATGTTCTGAGACGGGTGCCCTTACGAAAGATACAGTGCCCAATAACCTGACAGAACTTTGGCAGGATTGTTTCATTAAAAGTGCTTTTTGAAAAGTGCTCTTCGCTTCTCTGTGCAAGGTTTCTGTGTGTGCTACATGCTCGCAACCAGTTTGGTATCAATCTTCTCTTAAGGTGTTGTACTGTCACACAATTAAATAAGGATGAAACTAGAACGTGCGAAAGGACAAGCTGAATCGAGAAGAGTGAAAATCGAGATATCACGATTCATGTAAATTTGAGGAGTCATTAAGTTTAGAGTTTTCATAAAAGACCAACAATAATCGAGTTCAATTTGGGACTCATGATACCTTAATACTAGGACCTAACTATATATGTTTCAACTTTTTTTATAAGAACTACGCTGGGCCTACGACGATTCCCACTGGAGTCCACAAAATGTTTCACAGTAAAGGCCGCGACATTATGTTAGCACAAATTGATGTAGCAAGAAAGTGGAAACTGGAATTTTTTTTCTTTATTGTGTACACTCTGATTTGTAATTAATTTTACTTTGCCTTCTCTACTCGTATCGTATTTCACACTGCCAGGGCCTATACTCCGCAGGTGAAGTTAACTCTGGCTCGATATCCAGACTTTGACAGATTCAATTTGGTCGTCATGTGTGTTTTCCCTCGCCACGAGAACCACACGGAAGGCGACCAGACCCTACCGGTGTGGCATGTCACGACGAACGATCACCCCGTCCTTGAGTGTCCCAAACCGGCAAGCCTGCGCTCGAGAATCTGGCTCAGCCCGGGGCATCCATTCTACGACCACCAAACGGTCCTAATCCAAGTGACAGACGGTCAACAGTCCGCCACTATTGCTACCGCTTCCATGATAGTTTACAAGAGCTGTAATCAGCTCAGCTGCAGCGAATGCCTATCCCTCTATCCGACCTGCGGATGGACATTCCGAAATGGAACAGGCCTGTGCGACTCTAGCGATAACAACACTACACAAATGATGACATGCGAGGCACCCGATGCAACAGGAAGAACTCCGGCTGCGGACTCTATAGATAGCACCAAGCCAGTAGTGCTAGGAAATAATCCCATTTTTGGGCCATTGGCTGAGGAGACCGTTATACGGTTCACCGGGCAAAACTTGCCAGGGACTCTTGCAGTGTCAGTCGGGAAGGATGAATGCGTCATCATCAGCCGCGATAATTCCTCATTGAACTGCAGCATTCGACCCGATGCTTCGGTTTACGAAATCGGCAATGTGACGTTGTATATCGCAGATACGACAAAGGGGGAGCTGCGCTGCAAGAACTGCAGCTTCGCGTTTACGGGAAAACGTTGGAAAGCGCTGTCAACCGTTGTGCCGGGATTCCCGCTAGCAACGGACCAAGGGCTGGCCAAGATAGATCGAACGGGGACCATTTTCGTAGGAGCTACCGGTGGAGCGGCTGTGGCAGTTTGCTGCTTTTTTTTCTGGATTATTTGGCAGACCTATCGGAAGACAAAAAAGGTTAAGATCGACATTGAGTGTCGGAGGAAGAGAGTGTCACAACGACTGCGCCAGCAAGATTTGGGTTCACTGCGCGAGAATGTTCGTTCTATGGTCATTCGTCTTATTCCGCCACAACTGCTACACGTAGGTGGTGCAGATGCTTCAAGCGCTTTCTTCGAGGAGCATAGTAGTTTACAGTAGTGTAAAGTGTGGTGTCAATGGAATCGGATATTCAAATGAGCAACCAAGTCGGTGACTTCAGCGTCACTGCTGGCGCATCGCTCTCGTCATGGCTAATGTCAAATTGTTATTAAAGTATTACTAGTACTACGTCTTTTGAGCTCGATATCGTCTTTTAATTTTATTGTACTGCCAATAAGAACGGAACAAAAATGATAGTATCTCGATTTAATAAAGATACCCCACTCTGGGTCTTCCACCATTCCGCTAAAAGTCCTCCGCCTACCTACCAGGCGCAGTCTGGACGTCACTGCCAAATTTAGAACGTCAGGGACCCATTAAAACATGTACCAGAGGACGGTCCCACCATAGCAGAGCCTAGAGCCCGTTTCTGGAGGGAATTGTCGGTGCAGCTATTACGGATGAACGTGCAGGAGCGTCATTTTATAGTTCGCCAGAGCAAAGCGGAGAGAATGTCCAAAGGGCAAGTTCGCCTTAACCCCAGCACCTGTTTAGCAACGTGGAGCATCTGCCGGCTGGTTATCAGGTGTGTGAAGTTAAACTTCACGCCAAGGTTATTAGTGAATGTGTTAGGTAACATGAAGATACGACCACGGAAAACTGGATAACAAGTCAAATTGTCGCGCCTTATTTCGCTACTCATCACCTGTTCGTAGCCAAAATACACCTTTCTGTCTGCCGACTGTGTATCTTAAATTAATGAAGGGTGCGAAGACTGTCTTGGCATTTACAGTATGTGGTACTCTGCCAAGCCGCTGTGGCGCAATCATAAAATTTCTTTCATCATTCGTAAAAATTCAAATACTTTTCCTCAACTACCGCATTCCTTCATTAAATACGATATCCTGACAGAATATCTTTCTTAAAATGAAAAATCACCATCCCTCAACCATGATTATCACCATATTGGTGACTACAATGCTCTCTCTCCAACCCCTCCTGACTATGAATTCCACTCCTCCCACAATCGGTATCAGCTGCGCTAAAATGGAAGAAGCTGGCCCGAGATCGGAACGTGACGAAAAAAAGATCAAGCAAGTGACGAAAAACACTCTGGTTTCCTTCCATAAGGAACAGCACGGCTTTCCGGTCGGTGGTTCTGACAACGAGCTGCTCCTGGCTTGTCAGAGCGGACACAACTTTTACTTCTGCGACGCGGACAGTAAATGGTTGCGACAGCTCAAAGACACCACGAACATTAAAATTCACCTGGACGGCCCAGAAATATCCGCGGAGAACCCGCAGGTAGATTTGTTTTTGGAATAGTATAAATAGTGATTGAAATTGGCCAGCATACGCTTTATATCTTAAAATAAATTATTATTTATTTAATTCAAAATCAGACGCCTTTTAACGTGTGGATTTGTAATTTAATGTAAATAAATATAATTCAGAATTAATTTCAAACATCGGAAGACTTCGTTTTGTATTGCCAATTAAATTAAAGATGATTTAATTTGCAATAGAAAACTTTTTTAAACTAATTAAATCATTTTTAATTTAATTCAAAAGCAGATTTTGTTGTGTGCTGATTTTTAATTTAATTTAAATTCAAAAGCTTGATCTAAGCAAACTTAATCACAGGACACGGCAACGACATTTCCGCCAGGGTACTGGTACCCACAAGCGTTTCTGGAAAACGTCTCGGTCAGCGCTGTTATCTACTGCTGCAGCTCCCCGGTCTCTTCTCGCGACTGTTCTCGCGGGTTTGAACTGGTTTACGGAGACAAAACCAGTCCGATTCCCGTAACTGCTACGGTATCGGAAACATTACCGTCTACCGATGCCATGACTGATGCACCGACAGACATGAACACCATGCTGACATCTTCTCCTGCTTCAATGACTTCTCCTCAAACAACTGGAATACCAGCTCAACATTTCAATTGCGGTTTGATTGCGGGGGTGGTCGGCTGTATCTTTGCTTTTGTTTTTGTGCTCATCAGGTTGTTTTTGTTGCTGAAACGTCGTCGTTCGCGCAACTCCATCAATGCGGGGCAAGATGACTACCAGCTCACTCCACAAGACGATCCTACCGTCAGCGCCAATACCCACGTGCCCGCTGACCAAAACGATACGACCGTCTGACCGTGAATATGAAGCAATTACTATACTGCGTTTTAGATCCGCCGTATATTATGACTGCAATGAAGCACAGTGTGTGCAGTCATAATGTACGGGTGGGTCTTAAAAGCAACACCAAATGATCGAGACAATACAATACTGTTTTCTCTTTTTTTCGTCTGTCGACTGTGATCCTGTCCTGCAATGGAAGGGCTTCTGGACGTACCGAAATGACAATGCTCCCACTTTTGTTAAGCTCTCAAAATGCGCGAATTGTGCCATTATACATGATCACTTGAATTTGACTTCCGGTCATAAATGTCTGATAAAAACTCCTTTCGGGGCACCGCTCAAATCACGTGATAACTTGCACCATCCCTCCATCAAATCGAATGAGGAAAACTAGTGAGATACAGGATTTATATACCAGTCATTAGCGATATTTTCGCGACAAAAAGTTTCTGCAAAGCTATAAAAAATTAAGGAGACTGACCGCTACAATTGCTTTCGAAAGCATTGGTACTGTAACGATTGGTATTTAAACCTCGCTTCTTCAGTAATAATCGAAATTACGGACACTTACTTAATGTTAATGATGCGCGCATCCGTTCTCCCAATGGTTGACCGATCAAGTTTTACCACTCTCTGCTCGTCTCTTTTAGCCGCATCTCGGATCTCTCCCGAGATCACTTTCACTTGTACATCTCATTGTTACCATTTCCGAACTTGCGAGATTTTCTTGTCGCCCCGCTCGCCCTACAACCTGTTTTTCTTTATACAAATTAAACGGGGGTGCAGGGTTCAGCACTTCCCTCATCGCAACTCAGCTTCATGTTTGTTCCGTTATGCAATAGTTTGGGCAGCATTAACAATATAATGGGTATTTCCATTGTTGATAACTTGCAGTTTTCATGTCTTATCATGTTGATAGTGGAGTGACGCGCTTTTTCGGTTGCACCCTTCTCGATTGAGAGAGCCGAAACGACAATGATATAGTAAATGCCTGTGAGATGAGGTGTCACTTGTCTGTCTCCACGATTAAATGTGTCGCACGATGTCTCCACTGAAATTGTTAGACCGTTTCAGTCCGAGTCATCAGGGCAATGTAAACCGAAGAAACTCGCGGTACATCCTGCTTTCCACGGTCCTGATATTGACCACTTCCCTCGCTTTGTCTCGTGGCGCTCCAATCCAGACAAGGCTGCAAACCGGTCCCAGTCCACTATTCATGAAATTATCAACTCGATTGACTGGTATGGAGAACCATATACTAACAACAGCAGTCGTAGAATTAAGTCAGGTCCGATCCATAGACAGGATATTGAATATAATCGCACGACCTTGATGGAAAACTGCCACAATTGTTGGCGTTCTATGCCTCTTGGCGGGAACGCTGATGATCCACTACCTGGGTCTCAAATGGATGGTCAATCGGGTGCGGGAGAAGCAGGATTTCGGCTTCTCCTTCTTGCGGTTTGACACTTCTCCACAAAAGCAGCCTAGTTCATCAGAATACAAGACACGCTGGAGTTGGCCCAGAGACCATTCATTGGTTAGGTCAACCAGGGGGGGGGGCGGGTAGAGAGAAAATGGTAGAAAGAGCACCATCTCGGTTTCTGAGCTGGGTTGACAAGTTCTCTACTGTGTCCGGTGTTCAGGTACCGTGGTTTCATTCACAGTTTATAATCTTTTCCCGTCTGTAAGGGTGAAAATTTCAATTTAAACTGAGTGTGACGGATGACCTGGATCTGGCGTTTGAGCCGGCCTCCGTGGCGGCACCTATGAGCCACCTGTGAGCCCTAAAGTTCCTACTCTTGCTTGTGGCGAATCGTTCGGCACTTGCGTTCCTTCTCGCGCCAATCCCGATTTCCCTAACCGGAAATGGTTGTATTTTAGAAACCCTTTAAATATATTTGCACTCATACCATCGAACTGGATTATGTATTGCATGCGCAAGCGAAAATAAAATAGTTTAGAGTGATTAAATAATTTGTGGGGAACAGGGCTACAAAACTCCAAAAATCGAAGTAAGTATGTCTTTGGAATTGAAGAATTAAGTAGGCGATTCCGCCTGTTAAAATTGGAAGTATTGGACACCCATTGAGAATCTGAATATTTCACCAAAAAATAGTTGAATTACCTAAGTGCCCAGAACCGAAAATGCTCCATTATCATTTCTCATATATATCAATATAGTTTTTATATTTCCCTTTCCCGGATCATGCACGAGTGGACTTTTCTTTTCGGTCCGAACAGTTACAGGCTAGTACGATATATAAAGCGAAAAGTCTGACGTTCAACACATCCTTCAACCGAAAAAGTATCCTCTCTACCTCCCTAAAGCTTTCAAAGGTTCTTGGAATAACGTCTGTTCATCGTTGGGTCGCCACTCCGAAGGACCGTGCTGATCAATTGAACTGCTTCATCATGAATCTTATTGCCGCCCTTTTTGGTGTGATATTGCTAGGAATGGTCAATGCGCATAGAGGTACGGCATGGTCCATGTCTCTTTGTACCTTTTATACATAGATGTGGCAGTTTGATGAAATGTAGTTACATTAAAACGATTCTTAGGGTTATATGAAGGATATGGATACGGCGGCTGGAGCAGTCAGCTATACGGTGCCGGGGTGTATGGTGTATACGGACGGCCAGTAGGATATAACGGAGGGTACAACGGAGGGTATGGCGGAGGGTACAATGGAGGGTACGGTGGAGGATACGGCGTGGTGTACCCTGGAACATACGGTGGCAGTAGCCTTGTTCTTTCTGGATCTCCACTCAACAGCGGTGTTTATGGCGGGAACAGCGGCATTTCCAGCAGTGGAGCCTCAAGTGCCAATGCCCTTGGAGGTAAGTCTCAAGAGTCGTTTTATGTTACAATTCATTCGTCATGGAGATTTTACGCTTACATTTGTTGTTCGTTTTAGGAGGCACGGAACAATAAACACCGATAATACCAAATACTCGAACGGTGGGACAGGTCTTGCACACGGAAATATGGTAATAAATGATGTCACACCTGCTCTGATGAGGCAGCAAACCCAAACTGATACAGTGTCTGACATTGACACTGACACTGATCTAATTTCACATTACCGTAAATGTCGCTGTATGTGCTAATTTAAAGTGGATAAACTGAATAAACTGATACTAATACGATACAGCGTAATGCAATACTAGTTACATATTCTCGGAATCTCGGCACGTGAGCCGGCATCTATTTGTCAACTCCTCAATGAGCCTTTCCTCATACATATTGTGACGGTACCGGTGCCGCCATTTATCTTATGGACTGGTTAACCGAAAATGCAGCTAATTGCTGCAGCGTTAAAACCATTTTTTCCGTCTTTGAACTTAATCAACGCCATGGTGTAATACTCTTGTACGAGTTTTGCGCGCGTCACAACTTGGACAAGAATTCAGTACAGGCTAACCATATTAAAAAATACAGAGTTTGTTTCGGTGTTGCGGTGTTGCGGTGTTGATGTCCTTGTCTGTTTCTATTTCATCAAGACCCATCAAAACCCGTCGAATGGTAATGATCTTTGTTTGTTCTGCGGTCTTAGTGGGAAACATTGAAACACCGAAACAAACGTACGTATGTGTCAAAAACGTATAGGCTTTTTAACGTGGGTACCTTATTCTGCATTCTTCCCACAACTTGTAGAGTATGGACTAGCTTACTCCGGAGGAAACTACAGTCGATCCATAGCTAGATGTATACAATATACAGTAATACAGTAATCTGTACAAGCAGCTCTTGATTGGATGCCGAATTCGCGATTGGGTCCAAAAACCTGCCGTACGGATACTCTTATAAGATACCCTAATTAGGGTACATTCCAGGCTAAACACTGTATAAAGCCTGTAAAAGGGCTGGAATCAGCTTGTTTTTCAACTGGATGCACCCAGCCTGTCTTTCCGCCGCAATGTAGCCTAGAATACAGGCTATTTTTTCGAAATTTTTCCGCCCCGTGCAAGGCATCCATTTTCCACCACCGTTTCACCTGGATTTCCCCCAGCTCTCTTGAAAGTTTTCAACTGACGCGGGAGATCAGTTCAGTGTGCAGATCGCGTGGCTTGGCTAGAGACTTAGAATTCAGTTCAGACTAGTCTTACTTTGCCTGGCGTTGAAAAAGTTAAGTCTGTTGCTTTTGTTCTCATAACCATTCATGAATATCATTTTATTTTGTTTAAATTGCGCCCAATGAGTTATTGTTATTGTTGTTATTATTGTTATCTGTTATTGAATCATGTGAGTACTAGTATTACGAGACATCAGCGGATTTTTGTTTCTGTTTTGTTGTCGTTGCTGTGTGGAAGCTGACTGGATCCAACGGCTTACAACGTATTGCCTTTGCCTGCTCGATAAGTGAAGTTCCCACTTCAAATTTTAATCTTTAAATTGCTGATAAGTTATTATCGGCAGAGGTTTTAGATTCAGTGCTTGTAAAGAAACTTGCTTTCTGTGTTTTTTTTACAGATCGCTCTGCAAGTCTACAACGTTTACCTGGCGCAGGGCCGACCCATAATAAATTCGCATAGGAACCCAGACTGTATCCAGGCTATATTCCAGCCAGGTCAACCAGTGTCGTATATAGGCTAGATAGCATGGAACATTCGAGTCTCTTTGCTCAGTCATTATGACTGGATTCCAGCCTGTTTTAAGGTAGTCAAAACAGGCTGTATCCAGGCAGCAACCAGTCAAGAGTTATCCGTAGGACAACAGCGTAATCTTGATGGTTTTAACCGCGCCATCTCGGCAGGTGAGATGCCCAACAGTGACCTAATTATTTAAGTCAAAATTGAGTTCAGAGAGCGATGCAACATTACCAAGTAAACCCTCTCGGATAATTATCCGTTAAGCGACACGATATCGCATGTGGCCGGAGTCTTATTGGCTGGTTCTCTGATACACTAGGTCATGTATGATTTACCATATCACAAAATAGCTATCAAAAAGGCGAGGTCGGCCTGGAAGCTATCAATGGCCCGGTTGCGAAAACAACAACTCCAAGAATAAACGACTGCAGGTGCCAAACCTATCAAGACAAACATTTCCTAGAACTTGAGTTTTTCGATGAAATTTGAAGTTTGTTGAGATCCAATATAAGCTCTACTAATAAGTGCATCTAGGAGGTTTTAAGCTCTCAAGAGAGCTTCAAATTTGATGGAGAAACTGATGTTTTTGGAAATGTTTTGACATCCCGGGGCTCTAGAGATCAGACCCCAAAGTAACACCTCCATACGTTTCAAAATAATAACCCCAAGAGAATTATTTACACCGGAAGTATATAGTGAAGTACATTGGAGAGGGAAAATGTGAGTATAAATTTATTCGCGAAAATGTGTCTTTTAGATTTCGCTTTTTCATCCTGGAGAGTAAAAATGTTCTTCTACAGCAATTTCGCTCAGGCGGTATAAAAATCCACACGTATCTCAAATATATTTTTTATTTTGCATATTGCAGTACGAGTAAAATCAAACACAACAGCAAAAAACAACGAAGAGCCGGTGGAGCGAGGCAGACGGCAATGCGAAAATTGACCAACCCTGGAACTGCCAAACTTGCAGATAGCCCTACCCGATCGATTCATTGATTAGCTTTCCGAAGATTTGCCTGATGCGTTTACCCGAGAATTCTGCCGTTGTCCTAACTTAGTTTTGAATCATAATTATTTTGTTGAACCCTATATGATTTTCTAATTAACCCTATAATTTTAAATACACCCTAATCCTAAAACGGCAGAAGTCTGAGCAAATGCAGGCACAAACAAAATCACGCAGAGCCAACTAATAGATCGATCAAAGTAGTCTACCTGGCAATCATGCAGCTGCAACGGCCGGGCGAAATGCAAGGAAAAACAATGCCAAAAACACGTAACATCCCCTGAGCCTGTACATAATCAAACTCCATTTGAATTCCGCATCCAAAAAATATTAAGAATCCATGTTTCAATAACAACAGAAGATCAAAATTGAAAAAAACTAAAAGGACGCTAATTCTCCAAATGCCAACAAATATCCATCTCCAGGCGCTCGTTATCTGGCACGTGATAGAAAATGAAGAAATAAACTTGATCGAAAATAACATAAATCATGATGAAAAATTACTTCTAGGCGCGATGAAAACCAAAAGAAACAAAACATTGCCAAGAAAAGCAAATAATTCGAAAAAATAGAATCGTAATTGGTTGCATGAGCTATTTTGTTCTGCAGGACATTTCCAAGACATTTTTTACTTCTCTTTACACCGGGCATAGTTTTTTTACTCACGCGGAGCAAATTTTGTATCTCCACTAGTAAAAATTTACACCTTCCAATGAACGCCGCGTATAGCGGGAGGACATCCGTCTCAGAATATTACTAGGGTAAAGGACGAGAGGCTGAAGTTTTTGTTCGATCGTGAAAAAAATGCATTTTAGTTCTGGCCCTACCATGAGAGGCCTTGGTTCCGATTTGTAAGGACCCTAAGCGAGTCCTGGGTGTTTTTTCCACCTTCTCTAAACTAACAGTTTTCTCAATGCAATAATATTTTGGCATCGTGATATGGTTATGCTGTGGTCAACATTGCTCTATTTCCAACCATTGATTACAAAGGCGTCGCAAATTGAGATACTGTACTGCCGCGTTAGCTTCGCGCACCTGTAGCACCGCTCTACGCATCAGCGATTACACGCATCTGATTACACGGATCAGCGTGTAATGGCATAAAAGGGAGCTAAATAGCATATTGTAACTATTTAAATAGCATAATAAAAGCGCGCTTGTATAATGTCCACCGATTGCTGGGTAGGAAAGACTCGTATAATCGACTTGTATGCAAGTTGGCCGAGTGTTCCGTCGACACTAGTGCTGGGCCTGTCCACCGTGCTACTGATGAGCACTTATGACGGCCGAGTTGTCAAAAGTTTCCCGCTTGATGGACGGTCCGCCGTTGTGGTGTTTAGTGAAGACATCGGGACTTACCTCATTTGCCGAGGCAATAGCTCAACACCAGTTATGTTGAATGCGTCATTGCATGATCTCCAACATAACGCGAGCCAATGGACGAGTAAGGTGAGTCTTGACAGTGGCCACGACATTGATTTTACCCTCTTCCTTAATTAAGGAAAAGGTATATAAACCACCTGCATTATCGTTTTTTTAAAGTTTCGAATTAGCTGCTGACGCTGCTGAAAATGCGTATTGTACTATAGAGTAATGGCAAAGTTGGTTGCATATTACGGAGTAGCTAGTACCTCCTCATTTTAAGGCAAGTAGAGTCCCGACGTAATGCAAATACGTTCACCATTTCAGACAGTCAATTTCTGCAACGACCTTCATCAGGCTAACAGTCAAGATGGATTCTATCCACACCTTGTGTACTTTCGAAAGCAGATAATGGGCGGAACGGCCATCATCGTCGACGTAAGCTCGACGGCTGTTTCATTCACGCCAGCCAATGAGATAAACTTACCCCACCGACCGTTTGGCCCCTGGGAAACTGCGGAACGAAAAATGCTTTCATTAGAGGCTTCTCAGGGATGTCCGATGTTCTCACCTGTTAGAACTGGAACTGGACGGACTGGCCGAATAATTTACAAATTCAAAAGCGGGAAGCAAGACTTTGCCGTAGTGACTGAGTTAGCGCAACAGAGGGGAACCGCGTCCGGCACAAGTTCCATCGTCGGTAGTACTGGTCTTTTCCTCATGACCAACCACTGTGAAGGCCAAGAATTTTTTGCGTTGACCTGCAGCTGCCATGGACACACACCTCTTCTGACGAAAGCGACCGCTGCAAATGCTGAAGTCGATAACGGTCAACTATTGCTTTACGTGGCATTTGTTTCGTCTATACCGGATCAACCGTCAACGAAGAGCCGGTTCGTTTGTAGTTTCGATATATCTCTTGTCTTGAATACCACTGCCGGTGGATTCGATGCAGAACAAAAGTCAGATCTTATCCCGCGGCAGAAGCTGTGCACGGCGGTCTTTTCTGAAGGCCACGTGACGGAAATTCTTGCCACTCGCATTGACAATCAAATCATCATTCTGTACCGCAATCAGCACGCCGTTCATCTTTTGAATCAGGTTTGATGCAAATGCTGATGGTATACCAAGTGTTTGTTTACGTGTAAGAAATGTCTCCTTATTCCACTCTAAGATGCAGAGCCTTGTGAAACAGCCCTCGTCTGAGTTTTTTACGAGTGAAAACGGCAAAATCCTTGCGATGGCCATAAGCAACAAGGATGTCGTGGTTGACATCCTGACAGAAAAAGAGGTACGTTTGAAGATGGCAGAAGTTTAAAATACAGAACAAATGGAACAAAAGTTAAAATTAGAAAATTAATACTTTCACGAGCCATTTGGGCTTACAGGGTCAAATTAACAAAAAAAGGCAGAGCAAGAAAACCAAACAAAGAGACAAAGGGAACAAAGGGAACAGAAGTGGAACTTTGTAAATCAGTATGAACAAAATATAACAAATAATAAGCAAAGAAACAATGAAGGAATGGAACAAAAAGGGGTAAGGCAAGGGAATCAAACAAAAGGAACAAAGTGAGCAAATGGGATAAAGAAACAAAGGGAACTAACGTGGAGCTTAAAAAATAAATAATTAGTTGAAATTCCACTGGACATCCTGGGCTAGCGTGTTAAATGGAACAGAAAATAAAGGCAGAGCAACGGGAGCAAAGGTTTATTTGAAGCTTCATCAATCATGCTTCGACTTAAATGGAACACGAACAACAAATACGAATCAAACGTTATCAAACTTTATGGTTCCCTTTGCTCCATTTAATCACAGGTCTCGAATGGTCTTTTCTAATCGATTGTAGACCCCCCCCCTGAATGTTGGGGCGGTCAACCCAACCTCACTCGATTGACAATAGCTCCAAACTAATGAACCATAGAAGGCGTGATGTTGATTCTATCCTGTCTTCTAGCTTGTACGTCTTCCTTTGAATTCCTGTTCATCTTATTCGACGTGTGATCAATGTGTATTCTCAAGAATGGATGACTGCGGATGGTGTATTTTAGAGAACAAGTAAGGTGCCCTAAGGTGCAACTACAATGGTTCTTTTAATTTTGAATTTTTATTAGGTGCACGATTCGTCAGACATGTTTCCGGTTTAACATCACCCTGACCGAGCAACGCAATTTTTGGCTAAACCCACATCGGGGAGCACGAGCAAGCTCATGCCCAACTATTCGGCACATGCACAGCAGCTTCTATGCCGCCGTCCGGACGTCGTCTACGACCGACCATCTGGTTAGTCATCGTACAGTATATGAAAAAACTCACTCGCACGGATGGATAGTCTAAGCTACCAAGTTCGGGAACACACACCACAGATCTCACAGAGACGAGTACGTGAACAGTTCGAAGAGTTAGTCAGGCTTATTCATATACGTACCCGGTTCAGGAATGCTTTTGAAGCAAATTTAGAAACGTGATTTCTCAGTCACTAATGATCCCCCTGTCTCACTTTATTTTACAACGCCTGTCCTTGTGAGTATTCACGCAAGTCAAAAAAATGAAATTTAATTTGCACTCCAAAAAATACCAGACAGAAACCAATGGCAGATCCGATCTCATTAATGGATCAGATCGCACCTTCATTTGCTACCAAAAAATAATTGGTTCCGGAAAACCAAAACATATTTTTGGACCATCCGCCACAATAAAGCAACGAAAACAAAGTTTCATGAAACGGGTGCCTTTACGAGAGACACAGTCCCCAAAAACCAGACAGAAATTCAGCATGATTTTGTCATTAAATTGCTTTCTGAAAAGTGCTCTTCGTTTCTCGGCGCAAAGTTTCTTTGTGTGTGCTATATGATCGCAACCAGTTCGGTATCAGTATGCTCCTAAGGTGTTGGGCTGTCACTCAAATCAAATTAGATTGATAACTAAAACGTGCTAAAAGACAAACTGAATCGGGAAGAGTGGGAATCGAAACATCACGATTTATCCAAATGTGAGAAGTCATCAAAATTGGAGCCTTCATAAAAAACCAACAATGATCGAGTTGAGTTTGTGGCTTAAGGTAGCCTAATATCAGGACCTAACTATAGCTTTTTCACAGTTTTTTATGAGAAGAGTGTCTTGCAAGAGCGGTTTTTGGAGCTTCACGCGAATAATTAATAATATTCGGTACTGCAATGCACGAACTAATTTGGACTAAAATTAAAAATAAAGTTTTAGTTACTGTAGAACTGAAACCGGAACTGCGAAACTGTAACACTTTCAATCAACCAGAGCTTCGGTGACTGAAATTCTAATTATTGGACTGATTTTACTTTTGCCTTCTCTACTTGTGCCATGTTTCACACTGCCAGGGTCTATACTTTGCAGGTTAAGCTTACCCTGGCTCGATATCCAGACTTTGACAAATCCAATTTGGTCGTGATGTGTATTTTCCCCGGCCGCGAGAACCACAAGGAAAGCGACCAGACCCTACCGGTGTGGCATGTCACGACGAACGATCACCCCGTCCTTGAGTGTCCCATACCAGCAAGCCTGCGCTTGAGAATCTGGCTCAGCCCGGGGCACCCATTCTACGACCACCAAACGGTTCTAATCCAAGTGACGGACGGTCAACAGTCCGCCACTATTGCGACCGCTTCCATGATAGTTTACAAGAACTGTAATCAGCTCAGCTGCAACGAATGCCTTTCCCTCTATCCGACCTGTGGATGGACATTCCGAAATGGAACAGACATGTGCAGCTCCAGCGATAACAACAGTACGCAAATGCTTACGTGCGAGGAGCCCGATGCAACGGGAAGAACTCCGGCTGCGGACTCTATAGATAGCACCAAGCCAATATTGCTAGGAAATAATCCCATTCATGGTCCATTGGCTGAGGAGACCGTTATACGGTTCACCGGGCAAAACTTGCCAGAGACTGTTGCAGTGTCAGTCGGGAAGGATGAATGCGTCATCATCAGCCGCGATAATTCCTCATTA
The DNA here is from genome assembly GCA_001579985.1 of Hypsibius dujardini. NCBI lineage: Eukaryota > Metazoa > Tardigrada > Eutardigrada > Parachela > Hypsibiidae > Hypsibius > Hypsibius dujardini. Next base: position 39,909 of record LRSR01004711.1, on the reverse strand, counting down.
AACTGCAGCATTCGACCCGATGCTTCGGTTTACGAAATCGGCAATGTGACGTTGTATATTGCAGATACGACAAAAGGGGAGCTGCGCTGCAAGAACTGCAGCTTCGCGTTTACGGGAAAACGTTGGAAAGCGCTGTCAACCGTCGTGCCGGGATTCCCGTTAGCAACGGACCAAGGGCTGGCTAAAGTAGACCGAACGGACTCGGGAACTATTCTCGTTGGAGCTACCGGTGGAGCTGCTTTAGCAGTTTTTTGCTTTTTTTCGTGGATCATTTGGCAGACCTATCGGAAGACAAAAAAAGTTAAGATCGACATCGAACGTCGGAGAAAGAGAGTGTCACAACGACTGCGCCAGCAGGATTCGAGTTCGCTGCACGAGAATGTTCGTTCTATGGTAGATCGTCTTATTCCGCCACAACCGTTACACGTAGGTTCTGCAGATACTTCAAACGCTTTGTTTGAGGAGCATCTTAGTGTACAGTAGTGTACAGTGTGGTGTCAATGGAATCGGATACTCAAATGAGCAATCAAGTAAGCTAGAGTCATACTTTAATACTAGTACGACTACATACCGTACACCAAACTCTTTTTTAGGCAACCTTCCTTCATCCGACAACATTATGATGGGGCGTTGCTTCTTCCAGATTCAGTCTTAAACCTAAATCACTAAGTCAGCAACCGACCCACAACAAGTTGTAACCCTCGCAAAACTCCTATTACACCATGGCGTATGACGAACTATAAAGACGGAAGAGCGGCATTTACACAACGGAATCAACTAAATTTTTGGCTTTTTGGTTCATAAGGTCAGGGGCAACATTGGTACCCTCACAATATGTTTGAAGAAAAGTTCATTGAGGAGGTGACAGGTTCGGTAGACACCGGTTCACGTGCCAAGATCTCGAGAATACCCAACATTATATTGTATTGTATTGTATTAGTGTCAGCTTATTCGCTTTAAATTTTCGCATACATCGCTACTAATTATAAAAATAAATTAGCTTTATATATTTCCAGCGCTGTTAAGTACTAACTAATATGCACAACTGATATGTTAACTATACTGTACAATTGTACAGTATACAAACGTATATTACAATCAGTTCTAGTTGCAACACATGATTGAAACCTGAATAAAAGCAGACAAAAATAGTTGATGGCGTTATTCGGTTTTAATTTCGGCTTCTGTAAAGGCCCTGGGTAGTCTGGGAATTGATGTTTGCCGTGGAAAAGAGATTGAGGTCAGATCCTTGGCCGTTTGTGTCTGAAATGACACGAAACGTCCCGATGTCATATCGTGTTTCAGCTGGGGTTTGCTGCCTCATCGGAGCGTGTGTTACAACAGACATACTATTTTCTTATTAAAATAATAGATGTACTGTCACACCCGCTATGATGTTATCCAGTTATCTGAAAGACAGATAAACGGACGGAGACAAGATAGTAAGGCACAATATGGCGGGCTAATCAAGAGAATTTGCACTTTATTTATATATGATGGCTGATTTGTGACCGAAAATTGAAGTCTAGAGTCCGCGAGCACACTTTCGTTATATCACGTAACAATACAATCCATTGCTTGTGAATAAATGGGTTTACAATAATTTTCCTATCGGGGGAAGTGAGCACCACAGAGTTGGCTCCCGACCGACACATCCGCTTCTGTGCTTCCCAGCTAATGAACAGCGGCAATCAACGATTCTTTCATCATTCGTAAAAACTCAAATTCTGTTCCTCAGCTACTGCGTTCCTTCATTAAAAAACGCTATCCTGACAGAATATCTTTTTTAAAATGGAAAGTCACCATTTCATGATTATCGTATCTGTGACTACGATTCTCTCTCTTCAATCCGTCGTGACCATGAATTCCACCCCTTCCATAAGGATAAACGACATCAGTTGCGCTGAAATGAAACAAGCTGGTCCAAGATCGGAAAAGGACGTGAAACAGATCAGGCAGGTGAGGAACAACAATTTGGTTCCCTTTCATAAGGAACGGCACGACTTTCCGGTCGGTCATAACTACGAGCAGATCCTGGCTTGTCAGAGCGGACACACATTTTACTTCTGCAACGCGGACAGTATATGGTTGCGACGGCTCGACAGCACCGCAACCGGCTTCAGGGACATTTCAATTAATCTAGCCGGACCAGAAGCATCCATGGAGAACCCGCAGGTAGAGTTGCTTTTGGATTAATATAAATAGTTATTGAAATTGGCTAGCATACGCTTTAAGTCTTAAATAAATTATTACTCATTTAATTCAAAATTAAACGCTTTGTTTTGTGGGAATTTGTAATTTAAATGGAAATGAAATAATTCAGAATTGATTTCAACTACCACAAAACGTCGTTTTATATTGCCAGTTAGGGAGCGTCCAACAATGACGTCAGCGCCGGACATTAATCGACCTTCTTCCCCCCCCCCACCTTCCGTCAAAGCTCGTCAGAAATTCTTAGACCCCCTTGTTCTTCAAACACTGACGTCAGCTCGAACCGACCCCTTCTTGACCAAATCCGGGCGAGAGTCTCGATAGGATTTGATAAATTCATCGTTAAGAGAAGGTTCCTTCTTTGTCTGCGGAACATAATTATTGGCAAGTCGCGTTCGACAACTTTGCCACAAACTCAACAACAACATTGCACTTCTATCCTGTCTGTTTAAGCGCCACCGTTTCCGTCGAGATTTTTTCCGTTGAATTGATGGAGAATAACACAAAAAGCTAAAAAAGGAATTAGGAATTGGCGAAAAATCGAAACGATATATGCTGACGTCAGCCACGGCTGGATCCCCACCCCCTTAACGTCAGAGCTCGTCATCAAAGTACAACCCCCCTACCCTACATGGCGCTGACGTCATTATTGAACGCTCCCTCAAATAAAAGATGATTTCATTTGCAACAGAAAACTTTGTTGAATTAATTAAATCGGTTTTAATTCAACTCAACATAAGATTTTGTCATAAGCTGATTTTTAATTCGATTTAAATTCAAAAGCTAGATCTAAGTAAAATTACCCACAGGACAATACAACGGCATTTCCGCCATGGTCCTGGTACCCACAGGCGGTGCTGGAAAACGTCAGGCTTAGCGCTGACGTCTATTGCTGCAGCTCCCTGGTCTCTTCTCGCGACTGTTCTCGCGGGTTTGAACTGATTTACGGAGACAAAACCAGTCCGATTTCCGTGACCGCGGCCGTACCGGAAACATCACCGTCCACCGATGCCACGACCGATGCGCCAACAGACATGACCACCATGCTGACATCTCCTCCTCCTCCAATGACATCACCTCAAACGAGTGAAATACTCGTACCAACAACTCAACAATCCATTTACAATTGGATTGCGTGGGCGACGGTTATCGGTGGCGTTGTAATCATCGGTTGCGTTGTGTACTGTAAATGTTGCCGTCGGCCTGGCCATATCAACACGCTGAGCTTGCGTGCTCGCTACATCCCCGCTCTCAAGTCTAAGCCTAATTAGCAAGCCTGGTCGTCAGTACGTCAGTACACGCGCATTGCGCCATTATTCATAATCACTTGAACTTCATTTCCGGTAAAAAATGTCTGATAGAAATCCTTTTCGGAGTACCGGGTCAATCAAGTAATAACTTGAACCATTGCTCCACCAAATCAAATGAGGAAAACTAGTGAGATACAAGATGTAAAAACCAGTCATTAACGAATTTTTTTGCTACAAAAAGTTTCTGCAAAGCTATGAAAACTCCAGGAGAGTGGTCGCTACAAACATTGCGGCACTGTAATTGCAGGAGCATTCTGGCTCGACCCATTCGGGCGATGCAAAACGAAGATACTTGCAGTACCCTAGTGCACATCTGGCGTACGAAATCTTTTTTCCGTACACATATAGGACGAATTGTCACCTTAAATTTGTACGTAGAAACAGCGGCTTATATCATGCATATTATGTGCGGCCACCAAGAAACGTACGCCGTACATATTATGTACCATCGCAATTATTTTGATCCGTGTGTACAGTTTTAGCCCTTGTAAACATGACGCAGCAAAAATTTCGTATCTGACAAAAATCTTTAGAAAAGTTTTATGTAATTCGTCAGGCGTATTTTATACATACTTTGTAAGACCAACGAAATTTTATAAGATCATACGAATAAGCTCAGGTCTTTTTAATTTTGTAGGGCTGGATGGGCGAAAAAGTTCTAGTCAATGTTTTCATCTATCTTTGGACTTTTATCATACGATTTATGAAGCTATTATCTTTGTTTGTTTCAAAACAATTCTGGAAAATGTTTTCAAAAACTTCGTTCAGATGGGCTCGGGTGTTTCGAAAGCGTGGCATTGCCATTGCCATTGGCAATGCCACGTTTTTGTTTTTCACTGTATTGGCGACGGCTCCATATTTAGTAAGTTTAGATACGGTACGGTTATAATACTCTACGTGATCTTAATACCGTATTACTTTCAATGTTCAATCGTATGAATCTGAGTCCTATGATAGTAGGTCTTGTACACCTTTGGTCAGAAAAATCGGGACGCTCGATTTGTCAAAAGGCAATTTGTTACCACAAGGTTGCAGGCTATTCAAAAAAGTGCTTTGATAGCGGCGGAAATAGTTGGCCACAAGATTACACTGCGCCACAGATTGCACATGTGGTGTTGTGGCCAACTATTTCTGCCTGAAATCAATGCAGCCTTGTGGTAAGAAATTGAACCTCCCAATTTTTCTGACCAAAGATGTATGTATGATCACGATTCCAGTACTTATTAATTGCCCACTTAATTTATCAGTTTCAAATACATATTTACTTCGATTTTTAAATTTTTGTAGTACTAGTGCCAGCCCTGTTCTCTCCAATCATTTAATCACTCCAAGTCATCTTTATTTTTGCTTGCGCATGCAATACGTAATCAATGTTGATGGCCCACGTAGTTCCGGTAGGTGATGAGACAGTTAGACGGGTGATGCGCCGGATTGTAATTTAACACGAGAATATGGTTGAAACGCACAAGTTTGCCTCTTTTTGGCGACAAATCAGGTCTCTCCAGATCGACGAACTCCGTTTGACCGGTGGAAGTGCTGGACGGCCAGTCACAAGCGACGCATTGCGCGAGAGCTCTCTGTAACGTCGTTTTTCCGGCTTCCGGCCTTGTTGACTCGATATTTGCCGGACAACTGTACCATAAAGCGGAAGCGCGACCTTGACCGATGCAGCAAATTCTATAGCTTTGCCATTAAAGATGGAAACGGCAAGCGCATGTAGATGTGCGACGATTTAAACGTGTCTCACCGATAGACAGCATCGCTCTCCCGCAGCATCCAATGGATGGTCTGCTTGAGGCCTTTTGATCAAACCTCAACCACGACCACGAAGGTCTGCTTTACTTCCGACCCAGCAGAAGGATCGAGCGAAACAGACTTTAATGTGAAGAGGGTAACAGCTTCGCCCCATTTAGAGCGAGCGTCGTCAGGGAGCCCCGTCTGGCGAAACTTAGGAATGGCCGCCGGAGCACCCAATGAGGATACAGACTGAATTAAAAAACACCGTTAAAAGTTTAAAGGCGCGAAATCGAAAAGGGATGAGTGCATTTATTCTCGCATAGATTAAACGCAGTAAGTGACCGTCTAAAAGTATGACAGTGTAGTACCGATACTCGACCGCTCCATAATTTCAATTCATTATAACTATAATTAGTGTTTTCAAATTATGTGTAGTCTTGATTTTGTAATTACTTCAATAATAATATTTGTTCCTGATTAATAAAAAATACTGATTTCTCGTCATAGCTAATGTTACGCCCATGCATAATTGTGGTTGTATGTGTAGCGGTTGATGGAGTAGCACTCATCGGATTCGGACAGAGACTCCAGAAAAAATGGGGAAAGTAAGAACTCACATACTAATACGGACAATCACTTTTACTACTACTACTACTGTACCATATCTAAACTGTTTTACTGTACTGAAACTTATCAGCAGCGACCTTATATAGTCGCGCAACACGAGAAACCAAAGTCTATATGTAATACATGCAAATAGGAAGAAAACCAGACTGACCAGTGGTGGTTCAGCCACGAATAACCAATAGGAACAAGAGAACATTCATACACATCAGCACAAAATAGTTAACTAGACTGAAATAGGGCGTATCTTGACCATAGCAGTCGTATCGTAGATGATGCTGCGCCGGTGGCGCGGAAGAGCATCTCCACTTCCGGTGGTCAGTACAGACTGTTAAGGGAGGTAATGCCTGAGTGAAGGCAGATGTGTGTGTGCGCGACAGCAGAGCCCGCGACACTAATGACTACAGATTTCTCTCTATTCAATGAGATTAAGCCATAGCACGTCATCTTAGTACTGGAAGCTATGCGAAGGTGTTCCAGCGCATCGACATCGGGCACAAAACCAAAAAGGCTTTTGAGGATCACGGAAGTCTTGTCCTGGTCAGCAAGTCCGTGATGTCCATGCCGTGATGTCTAGTTTCTTGATGGGCGCGTCTGGTCGTAAGCGAAACGTTTCCAAATTGAAAATTTCTCTGCTCCATTTCTTTCCTGTTCACGCATCAAAGATTCGACAATCACTTCAAAGTCAGGGAGATACCTAACTCATGTGGCTCATCTGACGGAGCTCCGTCCATTTTGCGACTCACCCAGACTCCCCAGACTCTCGAAAATTACTACAAAAATAAGGAAACTTTTTTAAGTTTGAATGAGATTGGTTACTGAAACAATCCAGCAGACTGAAACGCCTGTACCAGAATAGGTTCCAAACCTAGTATTTATATAGAAATATTATCTATTCGCACGATCATTGCCAAACCTAGCCGATTTACGCACAGATGCAACTGCGTTTTCTACAATCAGCTTCTGCTTGGTTTCCACAAACTACTGGTGAAATCCGGGAGCGCGTTAATTCCAGTCATCGCGTTCGCCGGCCAAAAAGGCATCAGACTCCTCCGCGGAATCCTTGTCGACAGCCCCCGATGTCAAATGGACTCGATTGAAGCCAAGTTGGATGCCCCAAAAAAGCGTTCAAGGATGTAGGTTGGTCACAGCTGGATCGTCGATCTTCATGTCAACCTCTAAAGGTTGCTTACAGGCGTCTTTGAGATAGACAAAGCAGACCAGGATGATGATAACCCGAGTAAAGGCACATGCAGGCAGTCAAATAGACAGGCAGTTAGATAGGCAGACAATCCGATATACAGGCCGTCGGATAGGTAAACAGACACATAGACAAACTAGACATGCAATGTGAGATTTTTTCTCATGTTTGTAGATGGCCGAGGTCTGTAATGCTATCGAGCGAAATCTCCCACCAATCGGTGCGACTGCCATCGAAGACCGTCTCCGAGTTCCCGAATGCATCGGCCAGATCCGGAAGGCCCACATCAAGGCGTGGGTGTTGACCGGCGACAAGGTAAATATCTTTAAGTATCGCGGAATTTCCCCCGTAACTGGGGAAAACAAAACGAAAACAAAGACTTCGTAATACTTAAAAACAACAGAATAGGGAAGAATCAAATTCCTGTATATCACTCCTTTTTAGTGAATCTCAACACGCAACGCGCCATACCTCTAGTTACTTAAGCGGGTGTCAATGGAAATTAGCGCCAGCTACTTGTGGTTAACGATGGGCGGAGCATCCATTGTGTGATCGGAATACTCTGCTCTCCGTGGTCAAGAGATACCCGTCTCAGTGTCCGTATTTATTCTGGTGCCGGACAGTGTCGAGACGCTGCCTGTCCATTCACTCGTTCTTCCACCTCTAAGTCTTCGTGCTCCATTGTTGCGTTGTGCATCTTCTCGAATTCCCACCCACCTTCCCCTTACTGTCGTATAGAATGATTCTTATTATGCATTAAATATTGAATAAACTAAAAATCGGGGGTTGCTGTGACCTGCGCGGTCCCGCGGCCTCTTGACACCGCAAACAGTTCCGTCTGTACCGTTAGCTCCGTCCGAGATGCGGAGACACAAGCGTTAACCACTGTTATAGTGCTAATTTTGGTTGTTTTTAAATGACCATTGATGCTGCGCTATTCTTGAAATGAGAGCGAACAAAACTGGATTGCCGTGGAGAAGTACCAGATCCGGATGCAATACAGATACCCCCAATAGCCCCAAAACCTCGAATAAAGCTATACTAGAGTAACTTGATCCGACGAGATGGGGACTTGGTGTGGATGTAGCTTCGGTGGGCGGCGCTTTCCCAGCAGCCTGCTATTTGCCCCAATGATAATATATACTCCGGAGGTATAGCGAGAGGTGCAATAGGAAGTATAACCGGAGGTATAAATATACGCTGCCAAATGAACCTCTTAGATGTCGTTTTTTTACCCTCCATGACAAAAACATCCGGAGGGGCATAATTATACTTATATGGTAAATTTACTCTCGCGGTTCAGAAATACTCCCACGGAGCAAAATTGGTCATAGAAGAGACGGCTCACCCTTGAATATATTTTTGCAAGGTAAATTTATTGCGCGGCTCAAAAATACTCGAGTAATGGAAATTCGACCACGGAAAAAGGGAAAACCGCAGCCACGTCTAAAAATTACCGACCATTCGGCAGCACCAGCACCAATCTCACTTTTTAAAGCGTTTTATCCAAACTGAATTCGGCAGTCAAAACACACTGCGGCCCCAGTGAGAAACAATTGTGGCGGTTCATGCATCAGTCATTGTCCTCAGTTTTCGTCGACCTGCCGATCAGCGTGAAGAGCCTTCTTCAAGCGTGGATCAGCGCGGATCCCGTGTCGTTGTCTTGGGCGACGAGTTCCAGCATATCTGTGAGAAAAAATCTTTTCACAAAGGTCCACCGTCCATCTTGCAATAAATCCGTAAAAGATGAACAATCATGAAAAAACATTTCACTGGTCATCCCATCAGCCAATCGATCAATCGATCAATCAATCAATCAATCAATCAATCAATCAATCAATCAGTCAATCAATCGATCAATCTAATGAACAATCATGAAGAAACATTTCACTGATCATCCAATCATCCAATCAATCAATTGAATCCGATATCTACTGCATAAATTCTCCTACGTTATTCTTTTGCTTCGAGGCTCCGCGTATCATCAACGATTAAGGAAATGCACGCCAAAATGAAACCAAAAAATATTATTTACCGTTAGACAAGTCCCGATTGTCCTCGTCGTCGCATTGCTGCCCGTAAACCTCGTCATCGAGGCGATCAGCAATAACGTCTTCCAGGCCGTCATCGAAAACAATGCGGTGGGGCAGCAAATCCTCCCTGCCTTCCTGTTTCATGAAACGCAAAAGCGCAACATTGAATTAAATTAATTTTGTTTTGATCAGTTTCCAGTTGCAGAGCGTTGGGGACTACGCAATGCACTGCGCAAGTGTGCTGGAAAAAAGTGTCCGTCATTGATTGGTGAGTTTGTGCAGGAGAAAAATAAAATTGTCTTCCCTGAGGAAAATTTCTGTCTCTTATGGCATTTAATGTACGTAAAGAGTGAAACACTTCGAAACCGGAAGGCAATTACACCGTTCAGGACATTTCGAGGGTATTTTTCTACCTGCGTTATGGTAAAAAGTGTACTTTTTACACTCGGAGAGTAAATTTTGCCTGCTTTAGCTTTAACTTGTTTGTCCTGCAGAACATTTCTAAGACATTTTTCTACCTCTCTTTACACCGGGCATAGTTTTTTACTCGCGCGGAGCAAATTTTGTACCTCCACCAGTAAAAATTTACCCCTCCCAATGAACGCCGCGTATAACAAGAGGATATCTGTCTCAGAATATTATTAGGGTTGGATGGCACTTTTGCTGTTGTTATTTTCAGGAGGTGATGTCGAGGCCCCGATGCGGAAGCTGTGCGGGCTACAGAGATGGGAATCCGGGAGATGGCGCAAGATTGGAGACCGTCATTCCGATAGGACAACCGTCCCCTGGTTAACCTAACTAATGAATGGTTTCTGGGCCCACCCCAGCGTGACTTGCATTCTAATGGTCCGAGGCTGCTGTTGTGGAGACGCGTCGAACCTCAGAAAGAAGAAGCCAAATTCTGCTTCTCCCGCACCCGATTGACCATATCAGAAAGAGATACCAATCCAAGGGTAAATGTCAGCCTTGCCAGACGACATTTCTGACCGCGCTGACCGAGGAGATAAACACAAGAAGAGAAGAGCAAAGGAAAACATCATGATTACCTGCCGATTGGCGAACTCATCCAGCTAGAAGCGTTTCAGCAGACAAATGGCGCCCTGTTTGCTGTTGCGCTGGAGTTTGCTATCGTGCCGAGTACAGACGACCACTCCGTAGACCCAGACAGTGTTGTTGAGGCGTGATCCGCAAAGAAGCAGCTGGTTCGACCACTTCTCATCTTCTAGGCGGATGCCATGTTCAGCTCGTGGCTTTTCTAGTTTGTGCTCTAGAAGGCCGTCAACAATACCGGCTACACCAGCGTGGTCGACACGGTCCGCAACATGAAAAGCCTCGGAATCACCGATCTCGATGTCTACCTGGACGTGCTCAAATTGTGACCGCTGCTGGAGAACGTCACCCTCCTCGGTATGATGCGACGTTATGACCCGACGTCGGCGACTGCCACACCTACCGGTCCTCCTCAGCAAAGAGGTTATGCCTTTTCGCAGGACGAAGGCGGGCGGTCTCGCAGGCGTGGGTCGTATATTCCGGGCTGAGGGGAATGATCTGTCGACCTGAAGGGCTGCAATTACCCGCTACCATTGTGAAGTCGAGGCAAAGCAGATTTTTTCTGTCTGATGCGGATGAGAAACCTTCGTGTTTGGTTTGGTAGTTGTACCCTCTACTTCAGTGAATATGCAATTAAATTTACGTTGGACAGACTCAAGGTACATGTTTACTACCTTAATCGAACCTAATTGGGGACCCGTTCTAAAAAACGAGCCGAACAAACGTCATAGACCACTGGTATTTGCAAGAAATAATTCCTCAACACACAGGAAGATCCGCAATCGAGGACAACTTTTCCTTTGTTCGGTGTTGAATATTTTATATTACGCTTATTTGCATGTACTGTATATCAAACCAGGGGCTCGTTTACGGTCCTTACAAGTCGGAAGCACGACCCCTCATGATAGGGTCAAGGGGTGGCCAAATAGGCAAAATGCATTTTTTCAAATCTGACTTAAACTCAAACGTACAACTAATTACATTCAGTGTACCGGTTCAAAAGAAAAAGTTTTTCATATTTGAGATCTTGAACCTTCATGTCAAATTGTGGCGATCCAATCTGACTCAAAAATACCGACGTCGGAGTCCTAGATAGCTGATCATCAGTGTTCCCGCCAAGAGGCAAAGAACGCCAATAATTGTAGCAGTTTTTCACCAAGGTCGGCCGATGATGTTCACTTTCCTGTCTTCGGATCGGATCTGACTTGATTTTGCGGTTGTGGTTGGTGGCACAGGGTTCCCTATACTAGCCAATTGAGTTAAAAATTTCATGAATAGTGGACTGAGACTGCTTTTCAGCCTTGTCTGGATTGGAGCGCCACGAGACAAATCTGACTTAAACTCAAACGTACAACTAATTACATTCAGTGTACCGGTACAAAAGAAAAAGTTTTTCATATTTGAGATCTTGAACCTTCATGTCAAATTGTGGCGATCCAATCTGACTCAAAAATACCGACGTGAGGAAAATAGTCACTATAAGGACCGTGAAAAGTAGAATGTAATATGTACCTTGTATACATAAATGTGGCAGTTTGATGAAATTTTGTTACATTAAAATGGTTTTTAGGGCAATATGGAGGATATGGATACGGTGGCCAACCAATGATACGGCGGTTGGAGCAGTCAGCTATACGGTGCCGGGGTGTATGGTGTATACCGACGGCCAGAAGGATACAACGGAGGATACAACGGAGGATACAACGAAGGGTACTACGGAGGGTATGGAAATGGGTACAACGGAGGGTATGGTGGGGGATACAACGGAGGGTATGGCGAAGGGTATGGCGGAGTTTGTCGGAGTTTCACGCAAATTATTATTAATATTCGGTACTGCGCTGCATGAACTAATTTGGACTAAAATTAAACGTGAAGTTTTTTAGTCACAGTAGAAATTAACCGGAACTGCAAAAACGTAACACTTCTAATCAACCAGAGCTTCGGTGACTAAAATTCTATGCCTATACCTCTATCCGACCTGCGAATGGGCATTCCAAAATTAAACAAGCATGTGCGGCTCCAGCGATAACAACAGTACGCAAATGCTGACGTGCGAGGAACCCGATGCAACGGGAAGAACTCCGGCTGCGGACTCTATAGATAGCACCAAGCCAATAGTGCTAGGAAATAATTCCATTCATGGTCCATTGGCTGAGGAGACCGTTATACGGTTCACCGGGCAAAACTTGCCAGAGACTCTTGCAGTGTCAGTCGGGAAGGATGAATGCGTCATCATCAACCGCGATAATTCCTCATTGAACTGCAGCATTCGACCCGATGCTTCGGTTTACGAAATCGGCAATGTGACGTTGTATATTGCAGATACGACAAAGGGGGAGCTGCGCTGCAAGAACTGCAGCTTCGCGTTTACGGGAAAACGTTGGAAAGCGCTGTCAACCGTCGTGCCGGGATTCCCGTTAGCAACGGACCAAGGGCTGGCTAAGATAGACCGAACGGACTCGGGAACTATTCTCGTTGGAGCTACCGGTGGAGCTGCTTTGGCAGTTTTTTGCTTTTTTTCGTGGATCATTTGGCAGACCTATCGGAGGACAAAAAAAGTTAAGATCGACATAGAAAGTCGGAGGAAAAAGTGTCACAACGACTGCGCCAGCAGGATCTGCAATTGCTGAGCGAGAATGGTCGTTCTATGGCCATGCGTCTTATTCCGCCGCAACCGCTACACGTAGGTTCTGCAAATGCTTCAAGCGCTTTGTTCGAGGAGCATAGTAGTGTACAGTAGTGTACAGTGTGGTGTCAGTGGAATCGGATACTCAAATGAGCAATCAAGTCGGCGACTTCGAAATTTTTATTAGTACTTGTTTGGGGCTTGAATCCTTCTTTTAATTTTATCTTGCCCATAATGGCAGAACGAGAATGATTATATGTCGATTTAATAAAGATACCTAACTCTGAGTCTACCGCCATTCTGCCAATAGTCCGTCTACCCACGAGGCGCAGTCTGAAGGTCACTGTCAAGTTTAGAATGCCAGGGACTCATCAGCGCATGTTCTAGAGGACGGTCCCATCACATTAGAGCCTAGAGCCCGTTTTTGGAAGGAATTGTCGCTGCAGCTCTTACGAATGAACATCAAGGAGTGTCATTTTGCAGTTTGCCAGAGCAAAGCAGAAAGAATGTCCCAGGGGCAAGTTTGCCTTAACCCAAGCACTTGTTTAAGAACGTGGAGCATCTGACGGTTCGTTATCGAGTGTGTGCAGTTAATCTTCACGCAAAGATTATCAGCAAATGTGTGAGGTAACACGAAAATACAACCACAAAAGTTGGATGACACGTCGAATTGCTGAGACTCATTCGCTCTAGTCATCACCTGTTAACAGCCAAAGTACAAAGATGACAGTACACCTTCCTTCTATATGTGTACAAAGGTTGGACGTCCTGCCGTTCTTGAACTAGGGATGTTGTATTGTCTGCTGGCTGGTTACTTTGAATTAATAAAGGGCGCGAAGACTGTCAGGGTATACACAGAATGTGCCACTCTGCCAGGCCGCTGTGACTCAATAGTAATAATTATTTCATCATTCGTAAAAATCCAAATACTTTTCCTCAGCTACTGCGTTCCTTCCTTAAAAACGTTATCCTGACAGAATCTTTTTTAAAATGAAAAGTCACCATCCGTTACTCATGATTACCACCATATTGGTGACTGCAATGCTCTCTCTTCAACCCGTCCTGACCATGATTTCTACCCCTTCCACAAGAATAAACGGCATCAGGTGCGCTGAAATGAAACAAGCTGGTCCAAGATCGGAAAAAGACGAGAAACAGATCAAGCAGGTGAGGGACTTCAAATTGGTTCACTTCCATAAGGAACGGCATGCCTTTCCGTACGCTAATAACTACAAGCCGATCATCCTGGCTTGTCAGCCCATACACATTTTTTACTACTGCGACGCGGACAGTACATGGTTACGAAAGCTCGACAATACCACGACCAGAGTCGGGAACATTTTAATTAACCTGGACGGCCCAGAAATATTTGAGGAGGACCCGCAGGTAAATTTTTTTTGGATTAATATAAATAGTGATTTTAATTGGCCAACATACGCCTTCCATCTTAAATTATTAGTCATTTAATCCAAAATCAGACGCCTTTTTACGTTTCGAATTGTACTTTAATGGAAATGAATATAATTCAGAATTAATTTCAAACACCTGAAAACGTCGTTTCGTCTTGCCAATTAAATTAAAAATGATTTAGATGTCATTAGATAACTTTGTTGAACTACTGTATAATTTGGATGAAAACTCGGAAACAATTGTTGGCCAATCGAACGATCGCTTATTTTGCTCACCAATTTTACCCAATTTTACGGTAAATTCTGCCCGTTTGATTACATCTTTACGCCCGTAATCCATCAATCAAACATCAGATTTCCATAAAAAAATGTATTCATTACAAATCAGAATTCCGCTTGACTTTCTCCACGAAAGACTCCTCGTTAAAAAAAAACTAAAAGAAATCAGTGGAAGAAATCCAGTTTCAGACGGAAGACAATCAACAATCAAATTTTAAAGATCGAACGCGTCAAATCAACAGTCAATTGATTGCAGTCTTGCGCTCCATTTTGTGAATCAATCAGACACTGGTGGCAATTTATGCGTTCAAAACATGTTCTCGTGTTTTCACCCAGATTATACAGTAATTAAATTATTTTTAATTTAACTCAACATCAGACTTTGTCATGTGCTGATTTTTAATTCAATTTCAATTCAAAAGTTTGATCTAAGTAAAATTACGCATAGGACAATGCAACGGAATTTCAGCCGGGGAACTGGTACCCACAGGCGGTACTGGAAAACGTCAGGCTTAGCGTTGACGTCTACTGCTGCAGCTCCCTGGTCTCTTCTCGCGACTGTTCTCGCGGGTTTGAACTGGTTTACGGAGACAAAACCAGTCCGTTACCCGTGACCGCGGCGGTATCGGAAACATCACCATCCACCGATGCCACGACTGAGGCGCCAACAGACATGACCACAATGCTGACATCTTCTCAGTCTTCAATGACCTCACCTCAAACGGGTGGAATAACAGCTCAACAATCCAATGACGGCTGGATTCCGTGGGTGGGGTCTGCCTGTAGCATTGTGTTCATCGTGTGCTTTGTGTATTGTACATATCGCTGTCGGCGCGACAGCATCAACACGCACCGCGAGCATATTTACTACGACCCCGTTTACAAGTCTGAATGACCGCCTGGCCGTGAATATAAATCAATTAATGTTTTATTTTTTTCATCTGTGAACTGTGATCCCGCCCTGCATCGAAAGGGCCTCTGAAAGTACCGAAATGACCATGCTCCCACTTTTGTTAAGATCTCAATATACACGCATAGTGTCATTATAAATGATTACTTGAATTTGACTTCCGGTCGTAAGTGTCTGATAAAAATCTCTTTCGGAGTACCGCGTAAATCACGTGATAATTTGAACCGCCCTTCCGTCAAATCGAATGAGGAAAGCTAGTGAGATACAAGATAAAAAAACCAGTCATCAGCAATTTTTTCGCGACAAAGGGTTTCTTCAAAGCTCTAAAAAATAAAGGAGACGGACCCCTACAACTTTTGAAAGCATTGGTACTATAACGACTGGTTTTAAAACCTCGCGTTTCCAGTAATAATTGAAATTAAGGACACTTACTTAATGTTAATGATGCGCGCATCCGTTCTCCCAATGGTTGACTGATCATGTTCTACCACTCTCTGCTCGTCTTTTTTAGCCGCATCTCGGATCTCTCCCGAGATCACTTTCACTTGTACATCTCATTGTTACCATTTCCGAACTTTTCGAGATTTTCTTGTCGCCCCGCTCGCCCTACAACCTGTTTTTCTTTATACCAATTAAACGGGGGTGCAGGGTCCAGCACTTCCCTCACCGCAACTCCGCTTCATGTTTGTTCCGTTATGTAATAGTTTGGGCAGCATTAACAATATGATGGGTATTTCCATTCTTGATAACTAGTCGCTTTCATGTCTTATCATGTTGATAGTGGAATGACGCGCTTTCCAGTTGCACGCTTCTCGATTGAGCGCCGAAACGACAATGATATAGCAAATGCCTGTGAGATGAGGTGTCACTTGTCTGTCTCCACGATTAAATGTGTCGCACGATGTCTCCACTGAAATTGTTAGACCGTTTCAGTCCGACTCATCCGGGCAATGCAAGACAGGAAAGTGAACATAATCGCACGACCTTGATGGAAAACTGCTACAACTGTTGGCGTTCTATGCCTCTTGGCGGGAACGCTGATGATCCACTACCTGGAACTCAATGGATGGTCAATCGGGTGCGAGAGACGCAGAATTTCGACTTCTCCTTCCTGCGGTTTGACACTTCTCCACAACAGCAACCTCAGTTCATCAGAATACAAAACACGCTGGAGTTGGCCCAGAGACCATTCATTGGTTAGGTCAACCAGAGAGGGCGGGTAGAAAGAGAAAATGGTAGAGCACCATGTCGGTTTCTGAGCTGGGTTGAGAAGTTCTCTACTTTGTCCGGTGCGGTTTCATTCACAGTTTATAATCTTTTCCCGTCTGTAAGGGTGAAAATTTCAATTTAAACTGAGTGTGACGGATGACCTGGATCTGGCGTTTGAGCCGGCCTCCGTGGCGGCACCTATGAGCCTTAAGGTTCCGACACTTGCTTGTAGCGAATCGTTCGGCACTTGTGCTCCTTCTCGCGCCAATCAAGATTTACCTAACAGGAAATAGTTGTATTTGTATAATCGTCGTAAATATGTATTTGAAATTGAAGAATCAAGTAGACGAATAATAAATAATGGAATCGTGGTCATGCGTACAAGACCTGCCATCTGATTCCTGATTCCGCCTATTAAAAGCGAAAGTATCGCACACCCATTGAGAATCTGAATATTTTACCAAAAAATAGTTCCATTTCCCAATTGCCAGGAAATCGATAAAATCCAACGCACCATTATCATTTCTCATACGGTTTAAATATAGTTTTTATACTTCCCCTTCCTGAACCATGCATTAGTGGACTTTTCTTTTCGGTCCGGACAGTTACAAGCTAGTACATTATGTAAAACGAAAAGTCCGACGTTCAACACATCCTCCAACCGAAGAAGTCTGCTCTCTACCTCCATAAACCTTTCAAAAGCACTTGGAATAGCATCTGTTTATCGCTGAGTCGCCACTCCGAAGGACCGTGCTGATCAACCGAACTCCTTCATCATGAACCTGATTGCCGCCCTTTTTGGTGTGATATTGCTGGAAATAGTCAGTGCGTATAGAAGTACGGCATCGCATAGTCCATGCCTCTTTGTACATTCTATACATAGATGTGGTTTGATGAAATTTCGTTACATTTAAATAATTATTAGGGCAATATGGAGGATATGGATACCGTGGTCGACCAACAATTACCGGATACGGCTGCTGGAGCAGTCAGCTATACGGTGCCGGGGTGTATGGTGTATACGGGCGGTCAAGAGGATACAACGGAGGATACAACGGAGGGTACTACGGAGGGTATGGAAATGGGTAAAACGGAGTCTATGGGGGGGGGATATAATAGAGGGTACAACGGAGGGTACAATGGTATCCGATTCTATTGACACCACATTGTACACTACTGTACACTAGTATGCTCCTCGAACAAAGCGCTTGCAGCATCTGCACCATCTACGTGTAATGGTTGTGGCGGAATAAGACGAATGACCATAGAACGAACATTCTCGCGCAGTGAACACAGATCCTGCTGGCGCAATCGTTGTGACACTCTCTTCCTCCGACGTTCGATGTCGATCTTAATCTTTTTTGACTTCCGGTAAGACTGCCAAATGATCCATGAAAAAAAGCAGCAAACTGCCAAAACCGCTCCACCAATAGATCCAACGAGAATGGTTCCCGAGTTCGTTTCGTCTACCTTGATCAGCTCTTGGTCCGTTCCTAGCGGGAATCCCGGCACAACGGTTGACAGCGCTTTCCAACGTTTTCCCGTAAACGCGAAGCTGCAGTTCTTACAGCGCAGCTCCCCCTTTATCGTATCTGCGATATACAACGTCACATTGCCGATTTCGTAAACCGAAGCATCGGGTTGAATGCTGCAGTTTAATGAGGAATTATCGCGGCTGATGATGACGCATTTATCCTTCCCGACAAACACTGCAAGAGTCTCTGGCAAGTTTTGCCCGGTGAACCGTATAACGGTCTCCTCAGCCAATGGACCATGAATGGGATTATTTCCTAGCACTATTGGCTTGGTGCTATCTATAGAGTCCGCAACCGGAGTTCTTCCCGTTGCATCGGGTTCCTCGCACGTCAGCATTTGCGTACTATTGTTATCTCTGGAGCCGCAGATGCCTGTTCCATTTCGGAATGTCCATCCGCAGGTCGGATAGAGGGATAGGCATTCGCTGCAGCTGAGCTGATCACAACTCTTGTAAACTATCATGGAAACGGTGGCAATAGTACTGGACTGTTGACCGCCCGTCACTTGGATTAGAACTGTTTGGTGGTCGTAGAATGGATGCCCCGGGCTGAGCCAGATGCTCGAGCGCAGTCTCACCGGTATGGGACACTCAATGACGGGGTGATCGTTCGTCGTGACATGCCACACCGGTAGAGTCTGATCGCTTTCCTTGTGGTTCTCGCGGCGGGGGAAAACACATATCACGACCAAATTGAATATGCCAAAGTCTGGATATCGAGCCAGGGTTAGCTTTACCTGCAGAGCATAGACCCAGGTATTGTGAAATACGATACGAGTGGGGATGCAAGAATAAAGTTATTCAACTAATTAAAATTTTATTCACCGAAGCTTTGGTTGATTAGAAGTGTTACGGTTTCGCAATTCCGGTTTTAGTTCTATCTAAACAAATTTATGTTCGATTTTAGTTCAAATTAGTTTAGTAAATGGAAATCACTATAGTGCCACCCTTTTCACTATGGTCCCACTCTTTTAATGTTTTTAATAAAGTACAATAAAAAATTACCTTCAAGACGTCACCAGATACTTGATTATTTAGAAGATATATTACTGATTGATGGAATGACTGAAATTTCCGAATTTCGAATCGGACAGGCGTTGTAAGAAAAAACATTTGAGGCAATGGGATCAGTTATGACTGAGAAGTGGCGGTTCTGTGTTTGCCTCAAAAGCATTGCCGAACCCGGTCCATCCATTCATTTTAGTCCATCCATCTGTACAAGTGAGTTTTTACATACAATATACGGTGACTAACCAGATGGTCGGTCGTAGACGACGTCCGGACGGAGGCATAGAAACTGCTGTGCATGTGCCGAATAGTTGGGCATGAGCTTGCTCGTACTCCCCGATGTGCGTTCAACCAAAAATTACGTTGGTCGGTCAGGGTGATGTTAAGGCGGAAACATGTCTGACGAATTGTGCACCTAATAAAAGCTTATTATAAATAGAACCAATTTGATTGCACATTAGGACACATTACTTATTCTCTAGAATACACCATCCGCAGTTATCCATCCTTGCGACCATACATTGATCACACGTCGAATAAGATGAACAGGAGTTCAAAGGAAGACGTACAAGCTAGAAGACAGGATAGAATCAACATCACGCCTTCTATAGTTCTGTGCTGTCATTAGTTTGGAGCTATTGTTGATCGAGTGAGGTTGGGTTGACCGCCGCAACCTTCAAGGGGGATGGGGAAGCAATCTGCAATCGATCCGGAAAAACTAGACTAGACTTGTGCTTAAATGGAGCAGGTGGAACCGTCACGTTTGATAACGTTTGATTCGTATTTGTTCGTGTTCCATTTAAGTCGGAAAATGATTGATGTTCCATTTAACACGCTAGCCCAGGATGTCCAGTGTAATTTCAACTAAATATTTCTTTTTTAAGCTCCACGTTGGTTATCTTTGTCTCTTTATTCGATTTGTTCATTTTGTTCCTTTTGTTTGGTTTCCTTCCCCTACCATTGTTTTTTCGTTCTATTTGACACTGTAAGCCCAGAATGGCTCGTGGAATTTGTTCCATTTGTTCTTCATCTTTTCTAAAGCTTCTGCCATCTCCAAACGTACCTTTTCCTCTGTCAAAATGTCAACCGCGACATTCTTGTTGCTTATGGCCATCGCGCGGATTTTGCTGTTTTCGCTCGTGAAAAATGTAAACGAGGGCTGCTTCACACGGCTCTGCACCTAGGAGGGGAATAAGGAGACCCTTCCTACAGGTGAACACGGCAAACCACTAGCATTTGCACCAAACCTGACTCAAGAGATAAACGGTGTGCTGATTTCGGTACAGAATGATGATTTGAGCGTCAATGCGGGTAGCAAGAATTTCCGCCACATGGCCTTCAGAAAAGACTGCCGTGCACAGCTTCTGCCGCGGGATAAGGGACTTTTGTTCTGCATCGAATCCACCGGCAGTAGTATTCAAGACATTGAATATATCAAAACTACAAACGAACCGGCTCTTCGTTGACGGTTGATCCGGTATAGACGAAACAAATGCCACGTAAAGCAATAATTGATCATTATCGAATTCAGCATTTGCAGCGGTCGCGTTCATCAGAAGAGGTGTGTGTCCATGGCAGCTGCAGGTCAACGCAAACAGTTCTTGGCTTTCACAACGGTTTTTCATGAAGAAAAGACCAGTACCGCCGACTATGGAATTTATGCCTGACTCGGTTCCCCCCTGTTGCGCTAACTCAGTCACTACGGCAAAGTCTTGCTTCCCGCTCCTGAATTTGTAAATTATTCGGCCAGTCCGTCCAGTTCCAGTCCTAAAAGATGAGAACATCGGACATCCTTGGGTAGCCTTTAATAAAAGCATTTCTTGTTCCGCAGTTTCCCAGGAGCCGAACGGTTGGAGTAAGTGGGTTTCATTGACAGGCGTGAATGATATAGCAGTCGAGCTTACGCCGATGGTGATGGCCATTCCGCCCATTATCTGCTTTCGAAAGTAGACAAGATGTGGATGAAATCCATCTTGACTGTTAGCCTGATAAAAGTCGTAGCAGAAATTGACTGTCTGAAACAGTGAACATATTTTTATTACGTTGGGACTCTACTTGCCTTAAAATGCGGAGGAATTAGCTACTCAACAGGTTTATTAGGGGGTCAAATTCAATGATCCGTAATAGGCAACCAATATTGTCATTACTCTATAGTACAAGACGCATTTTCAGCAGCACCATCAGCCTTTTAAATGCCTTTTCCTTAATTGGGGAAGAGCATAAAATCAATGGCGTGGCCACTGTCAAGACTCACTTTGCTCGTCCATCGGCTCGCATTGTGTTGGAGATCATGCAATGACGCATTCAACACAACTGGTGTCGAGATGTTGCCTCGGCAAACGAGATAAACTCCGATGTCTTCATTAAACACCACAACGGCGGACCGTCCATCAAGCGGGAAACTGTGGAAGACCCGGAAGTCATAAGTAGCCATCAGGAGCACGGTGAACAAACCCAGCACTAGTGGCGGCCGAACACTCGGTCGATTTTCATACATGTCGATTATGCGAGTCGCTCCTACTCAGCAATTGGTGGACGTTATACAAGCGCACTTTTCGATTCGGAGACTCAACATCAGCAAAGAGCACAATGACCTCAGTGTGCGGTAACAGAAAGTAACCTAACTTGCTTTTGTAAACAAAGCAAAGGTATTCGCCCAGAAGGGAAATGTGCATTTAACTCCCTTTTATGCCATTACACGCCGATATCATTAAAGTATTTATCTGAGTTTGCGACGCTATTCCAACAAGGCCAAAATGAGAACGAATTCTGATTGAAAATAGACCAATCATGACTACATTATAATCATATCACGCTGCGAAAAATATTATTCCATTGGGAAAATTGCTGGTTTAGAGATGATGGAAAAAGACCCAGTGACTCGTTTAGGGTCCTTACAAATCGGAACCAATATCTCTCATGGTAGGACCAGGGTTGAAATGCATTTTTTTCACGATTGAACAAAAACGTCTGCGTCTCGTCCTTTATCATTTTGAAACGTATAGGGATGTTACTGTTGGGGCCTGATCTCTAGGACCCCGAGATTTCAAAACATTTCCAAAAACACGAGCTTTTCCATCAAATTTGACCAACCTTGAGAGCTTAGGACTTCCTAGTTGCAATCATTAATGGAGCTTATATTGGACCCCAACAAAGTTCAAGTTTCATCGAAAAACTCAAGTTTTAGGGAGTTTTCGTCTTCGTTGGTTTGGAACCTGCAGTCGTTTATTCTTGGAATTGTTGTTTTTGCGACCGGGTGTTTGACCTCGCTTTTTCGATAGCTATATTATGATACGCTAAATCATACATGACCTACTCTACCAGAAAACCAGCCAATAAGGTCCCGGCTACATGCGATATCGTGTCGCCTAACTGATAATTATGCGAGAGAGAGTGTTTGCTTGATACTGTTGCATCGCTACCTGAAGTCAATTAAGATTCAAATAATTAGGTCGCTGTTGGGCATCTAACCTAAAGTTTTCAAAATAGGGCAACTTTTTTTTCAATGAGAGATGGTGGCATTAACGTGGAGCTGCAAATTCTAGGATTCCCTCTGTGAAAGTTAAAATTTTTTTTGCCGTACGTACGACAGTGCGATTTAGCGTCTTAAATAACTGAGAAATAAGCAGCCACGCTGGTTTTTTTGCTAATTCTAGGCGAATAATTGGTTATTGACACGAGCCAATCGGACGAGTGGGAGGAGTCCTGGCGTAGATTAACATCGAATTAATTAGCGAGATAATCGACACACATAATCGAACTTTGAATACCCTTAATGTTTGCTTGGTATTGTTGCATCGCTACCTCTACTGAATTTAGATTTAAATAGTTAGTTCGATGTTGGGCATTTAACCTGCCGAGATGGCGCGGTTAAAACCATAAAGATTATGCTACTAGGTCTTGGACCCAAATTTGGTATTTAATTAAGAGCTACTTGTAAAGATTTTACCACTGTATATTCTACACATCTAGCTATGCATCTACCGTATTTTCCTCTTCCGGAGTAAGCTAGTCATACTTTACAAGTTGTCACGCGCGCAAAACTCGTACGAAAGTATTACACCATGGCGTTGATAAATCCCAAAGACGGAAAAATAGCGTTTACACTGCAGTTATTAGCTGAATTTTTTATTCACTAGTCCGTAAAGTCAAGGGCCGCGTCGGTACCGTTACAATATGTATGAGGAAAGGTTCATTGAGGAGCTGACGAATAGGCGTCGGTTCACGTGCCGAGATTCCGAGAATAATCAGCATTGTATTACGTTGTATCGTACTAGTATCAGCTTATCCAGCTTATCTACTTTAAATTACGACACTTACGGTAATGTGAAAACAGATCAGTGTTATACATTTCTCGCATTGTTCAGTACTAGTAAGTGCACAACTGATATGTTAACTGTACTGTACAAATGTACACTGTACAAACTTATATTAAAATCAGTTCTAGTCGTAAAACATGAATGAAATCTGAAGGAAAGCATAAAAAGATAGTTGATGGCGCTATTCGGTTTTAAATTCGGCTTCCGTAAAGGCCTTGAGTAGTCTGGGAATTGGTGTTTGCTGCGGAAAAGAGATTGAGGCCAGATCCTTGACCGTTCGTGCCTGAAATGACACAAAACGCCCCAATGTCAGACACCGTATCAGCTGGGGTTTGCTGCCTCATTGGAGCGGGTGTGACATCATATTTATTGCCATACTTCCGTGTGCAAGACCTGTCCCACCGTTCGAGTATGCGGTGTTATCGGTGTTTATTGTTCCGTAACCAGCAGAGCCTCCTAAAACGAGCAACAAATGTAAGCGTAAAATCTCCATGACAAACGAATCGCAACATAAAACGACTCTTTAAGATCTACCTCCAAGGGCATTGGCACTTGAGGTTCCACTGCTGGGATTGCCGCTGTTCCCGCCGTATACACCGCTGTTGAGCGGAGATCCATAAAGACCGAGACTATTGCCACCGTATGTTCCAGGATACACCACGCCGTATCCTCCACCGTATCCTCCGTTGTACCCTCCGTTGTATCCTCCGTTATACCCTCCACCGTACCCTCCGTTTAACCCTCCGCCATACTCTCCGTTGTACCCTCCGTTGTATCCCCCACCATACCCTCCGTTGTACCCATTTCCATACCCTTCGTAGTAACCTCCGTTGTATCCTCCGTTGTATCCTCTTGACCGCCCGTATACACCATACACCCCGGCACCGTATAGCTGACTGCTCCAGCCGCCGTATCCGGCAATTGTTGGTCGGCCACCGTATCCATATCCTCCATATTGCCCTAAGAACCATTTTAATGTAATGAAGTTTCATTAAGCTGCCACATCTATGTATACAAGGTACAAAGAGGCATGGACTATGCCGTACCTCTATGCGCATTGACCATTCTCAACAATATCACACCAAAAAGAGCGGCAATCAGATTCATGATGAAGCAGTTCGGTTGATCAGCACGGTTCTTCGGAGTGGCGACCAAAGATGAACAGAAGCTATTCCAAGAATCTTTGAAAGCTTTAGGGAGGTAGAGAGGACACTTCTTCGGTTGGAGGATGTATTGCACGTCGGAATTTCCGCTTTATATATCGTACTAGCCTGCAACTGTCCGGACCAAAAAGAAGTGCCCACTCGTGCATGCTCAGGGAAAGGGAAATATAACAAGTATATTTAAATGTATGAGGAATGATAATGGAGCATTGGATTTGGTCGGTTCTGGGCACTTGGGTAATTCAACTATTTTTTGGTGAAATATTCAGATTCTCAATGGGTGTGCGATGGTTCCGCTTTTAACAGGCGGAATCACACTTCAATTTTACTACAATGACCATAAAACGTGAGCTGTTGAGTTGGGAAGTTTGAAACAGTTTTTCATTTTATTGGCGATGAATCCATATTTAGAAGTTTAGATACGGTACGACTACACTACTGTACGTGATTATACTGCCGTATTGCTCTCCTTCATGTTCAATCGTATAAACCAGAGTCGTATGATGGCAGGTCTTTTATGTCTGATCACGATTCCACTATTTATTATTCGCCCACTATTCTTCAATTTCGAATATATATTTACGGCGATTTTTGGATTTTTGTAGTACTACAGTAGTGTCAGGCCAGTAGTGTCAGTGTGTTTTTCTCTTTTTGAAGGGCTCTAAAATACAACCATTTCCCATTAGGTAAATCTTGATTGGCGCGAGAAGGAACACAAGTGCCGAACGATTCGCTACAAGCAAGTGTCGGAACTCTAGGGCTCACAGGTGTCCCCACGGAGGCCGGCTCAAAAGTCAGCCTCAAGGCCCTCCGTTACACTCAGCCTAAATTAAAATCTTCACCCCTTACGAACGGCAAAGGTAATAAATTGTAAATGAAACTCCGGCACCTGTGCGCCGGACAAAGTAGAGAACTTGTAAGCCCAGCTCAGAAAATGGCATGGTGATCTCTCTACCATTTTGTCGGTGGAACGGCAATACTTACTGTTCCCATTAATTAGCAAATGCGATCGCAAAATGATACAAACAGGCTTGCGAAAAGCTTCCCGTTCATGTTTTAGTTGATCGAATTTTACTATTAATTTCGACATATATTACCTTTTTCCTGTTATAATTACATGAAACTACGCGGAAAAGTTCAATATGACTGACGACCAGCGTGAAATGTATGAGGTGTCCCTGTGGCTGGAAAACGATACCCTTATTCCACCCCGGAAGAGGGAGAAGACCTCAACCGGCTTTCCCGTTTTCGTCATCAGGATAGCGAACTTTTTTCTAGCCCTCGTCGCACTCACCGTCATTCTATTCCGTCAGCCCAAAACTACGGCCGGATTCGGCGGATCCGTCGATGAACTCGGGCTCTCAAACAACCGATCAACACTTCGTTCGAATTCATCCGAAAGGCAGGAAGCTTTCATGTTCAGTGACTACGCGGTGGCAGTTCAAACTGTGGTCATCCTCGGACTGACCGTCTATTTCACCGCTTATAATGTCTATTGCCTGTGAGACATGGGCTCGCTGCCTGTGGGATATGGGCTCGCTGCATGTGGAAGGTGGACTCGTTGCCTATGGGATGTGGGCTCCCAACAACTCGCTGGTAGTCGTACGTCAGCGCCGATGTGTCTGATGATTCTCAACCTCGCGCTCATTGCATTGCTGGTGTCAGCGACTTTTCTGGAATTTTACGGGATGCGGCTCGTCAGCAGTAAGGGCAATGTGGCGATGAGATGTGCTTCCGCGGTGGTGACACTGATAAATTTACTGCTCTGCCTGTGTAAGTAAATTCCATTTAGCAGCCAGTGCACTTTTTTTGCTTAACTACTCTAATCCCGTGAAAAAATCCCGCTGACTATAATGTGGTTCAATTTGCAGCAAGTTGTTGTTTTAAACTTTGCTGTTGATGGCATCAAGGCCAAACTTTATTTTGGATCTCAATGGAGAATAACTAGTCCGCTCAGGTCCAAAACGTAAATCCCAAATAATGCCTGCAACTAATTCAATTATGACCAAGCTTAAAACGCAGGTATCGCGCCTTCTATCGCTTCCATTGGCAGACGCTTCCGTCTATGCCGCTCAAGTACCAGGGAACATTTACACGGATTCGGTGAAAAATAGAACCCTCAGCGAGGATACTAAGAGTAAAACTAGCCGTGGTGCTACTGGGCCTTGTTGGTGACATATTCAGGTAGCAGTAAAATAGGCAAGCGGGGCTTTACTTGCCTTAAAATGAGAAAAACTAGCTTCTCCACAGGCTTTTTATAGGGTCAAATCCAATGATCCGTAATGAGCAACCAACTTTGGTATTACTCTATAGTACAATACGCATTTTCAGCAGCGCCACAGCTAATTCAGAACTTTAAAAAAAGCGATAATGTAGATGGCTTAAATGCCTTTTCCTTAATAAGGGAAGAGGGTAAAATCAATGCTGTGGCCACTGCCATGACTCACTTTGCTCGTCCATCGGCTCGCACTGTGTGGTAGATCATGCAACGACGCATTCAACACAACTGGTGTCGAGCTGTTGCCTCGGAAATTAGGCAAATCCTGATATCGTCACTAAACACCACAACGACGGACCGTCCATCAAGCGGGAAACTTTGGAGGACTCAGCAGTCATAAGTAGGTATCCAGTAGCATGGTGGATAGGCCCAGCACTAGTGCCGGCTCCAACATAATGTTTTCGGATGAAGAAAGATTGCCCGAAAAATAGTTCAGTATGCGCTACATAGACTGTATTAGTATCAGAACTAAAGTATGACTCTAGCTTACTCCGGAAGAGGAAAGTACAGTAAATCCATAGCTACATGTCTACAATGTGCAGTACTACAATCTGTACAACTAGTTCTCGATTGAATGGCGTACCCTTATCTTTATGGTTTGATCAATTCATCTCGGCAAGTGAGATGCCCAACAGCGACTTATTATTTAGGTCAAAATTGAGTCCAAATAACGATGCAACAATACCAAGCAAACACTCTCGCATAATTATTAGTTAGACGACACGATATCGCATGTGGCTGGGACCTTATTAGCTGGTTCTCTGGTAGAGTAGGCCATGTATGATTTAGCGTGTCATAAAATAGCTATCGAAAAAGCGAGGTCAACCACCCCGTCGCAAAAACAACAAGTCCAAGAATAAACGACTGCAGGTGCTAAACCAGCGAATACAAAAATTTCTAAAACTTGAGTTTTTCAATGAAACCTGAACTTTGTTGGGGTCCAATATGAGCTCTAATAATGAGTGCAACTAGGAGATTCTAAACTCTCAAACTCTGGTTTAAATTTGATGAAGAAACTGTTGTTTTTGAAAATGTTTTGAAATGTCGGGGTCCTAAAGATCAGACCCAACAGTATCACCCCTACAAGTTTCAAAACAATAAGGAACGAGACCCAAAAAATTTTGTTCAATCATGAATAAAATGCATTTTAGCCCTGGCCCTACTATGAGAGGTCTTGATTCCAATTTGTAAGGACCCTAAACGAGCCCCTAGGTGTTTTCCCGCCCTCTCTTAACCAGCAGTTTTCTTAATGCATAATTATTTTGGCAGCATGGTATGGTTATATTTTAATCATGATTGCTCTATTTCCAACCCATTTATTACAGAATGTGTTCCCATTTTGGCCTTGTTGAAATATCGTCGCAAATTCAGATAAATACTTTAATGATATCGGCGTGTAATGGCATAAAAGGGAGTTAAATGCACATTTCCCTTCTGGGCGAATACCTTTGCTTTGTTTACAAAAGCAAGTTAGGTTACTTTCTGTTACCGCACACTGAGGTCATTGTGCTCTTTGCTGATGTTGAGTCTCCGAATCGAAAAGTGCGCTTGTATAACGTCCACCAATTGCTGAGTAGGAAAGACTCGCATAATCGACATGTATGAAAATCGACCGAGTGTTCGGCCGCCACTAGTGCTGGGTTTGTCCACCGTGCTGCTGCTGATCACTTATGACTTCCGGGTCCTCCACAGTTTCCCGCTTGATGGACGGTCCGCCGTTGTGGTGTTTAATGAAGACATCGGGATTTACCTGATTTGCCGAGGCAACATCTCGACACCAGTTGTGCTGAATGCGTCATTGCATGATCTCCAACACAATGCGAGCCGATGGACGAGCAAAGTGAGTCTTGACAGTGGTCACGGCACTGATTTTACGCTCTTCCCTAATTAAGGAAAAAGCATTTAAGCCACCTACATTATTGCCTTTTTAAGTATCAAATTAGCTGCTGGCGCTGCTGAAAATTAATATTGTACTATAGAATAATGGCAAAGTTGGTTGCCTATTACGGATCATTGGATTTGACCCCCTAATAAGCCTAACAAGGCCCAACAGTACCACGGCTATTTTACCCTTAGCCGCATGGGCGGCTATAGGTAAACATCTGAGCCGAAAATCTATCGGATGGACGGACCTTCCACCGTACTAACTGTCGGTCTGTTCGGTGGACGGTTGCGAAGGACGTAGTAGAGAGTCGGTCAGGATGACGGATGGTCGGTCGTCTCGGTGGGCTATTTGCCTGTCGCCCATCACCGATAGTCCTCCGACGGGACAAACACGGCAGACAGTCGGTGTACTATTGGGCCATACATAGTGACGTATTCAGTATGAGTAAAATTAGCAAGGGTGAACTGAACGGCTGGACTGTTAGTTGGCCCGAACATTATCACGTGAAGCAACATAGTTGTAACCTGTAGCCTAGGTAGCGCTACATACATAAAGTCCATACCTGAATTTGGTTCGCTTTCGGCAAATATGTTCACCGTTTCAGACAGTCAATTTCTGCGACGAAATTCATCAGGCTAACAGTCATTCCATCCAAAATTTCTGTATTTTCGAAAACAGATAATGGGCGGAACGGCCATCACTATCGGCGTAAACTCAACTGCTGTTTCATTCACGCCCGTCAACGATCAAATTATCATTCTGTGCCGCAATCAGCACACCGTTTATCTCTTGAATCAGGTTTGATGCAAATGCTGGTGGTATACCAAGTGTTTGTCGTGTTCACGTGTAAGAAGTGTCTCCTTATTCCCCTCTAAGGTGCAGAACTTTGTGAAGCAGCCCTTGTCTCCATTTTTTATGAGAGAAGACGGCGAAATCTTCGCGATGTTCTTAAGCAACAAGGATGTTGCGGTTGACGTCCTGGCAGAGAAAAAGGTACGTTTGGAGATGGCAGAAGCTTAAAATAAAGAACAAATGGAACAAAATTGTAAATCAGAAAATGAATGTTTGTTTTAAATTCCACAAGCCACTCTGGGCTTACAGTGTCAAATGGAACAAAAAAACAAAGGTAGGGCAAGGGAACCCTACAAAAGCAACAAAGTGAGCAAATGGAATAAAGAAACAAGGGAATCAGCGCGGAACTTAAGAAATGAGTTTTTAGTCGAAATTCCACTGGACATTCTGGGCTAGCATGTTAAATGGAACAGAAAACAAGGTAGAGCAGGGGGAGCAAAGGTTTACTGGAAGATTCATCAATCATGCTCCGACTTAAACAAAGACGAACACGAACAACAAAGACGAATCAAACGTTATCAAAGGTAATGGTTCGACTTGCTCCATTTAAGCACAGGTCAAGTCGGTTTTCCGGATTGGTTGCGGATGGCTCCCCCACCCCCCCTGACCGTTGGCAAGCCCAACCCCACTCGATCGACAATAGTTCCAAACTAATGACAGCACAGAACTATAGGGGGCATGATGTTAATTCTATCCTGTCTTTTAGCTTGTACGGCTGCCTTTGAATTCCTGTTCATCTTATTCGACTTGTAATCATTGTCTAGTCTCGAGGATGGATAACTGCGGATGGTTTATTTTAGAGATTAAGTAAGGTGATCTAATGTACAATCAGATTACTTCTTTTTATATTGACCTTTTATTAGGCGCACAATTCGTCTGACATGTTTCCGGTTTAACCCCACTCTGACCGACCAACGTATTTTTTGGTTGAACGCACTTCTGCATATATTTATCTTTCGTGAAATGAAACGCCACCATCCCTTGCCCATGATTACCATATTGGTAACTGCGATGCTCTCTCTCCAACCCGTCCTTGCCATGAATTCCACCCCTCCCACAAAGATAAACGGTATCGATTGCGCTGAAATGGAACAAGCTGGCCCAAGATCGGAACACGACGAGAAACAGATCAGGCAGATGAGGAACGGCATTCTGGTTCCCTTCCACGAGGAACGGCACGCCTTTCCGGACGGTCATAACTACGAGCAAATCCTGGCTTGTCAGAGCGGACACACCTTTTACTTCTGCAACGCAGACAGTATATGGTTGCAACAACTCAACAGCACTGCGATCGGCTTCGGGGACATTTCAATTAACCTGGACAGCCGAGAAACATCCGTGGAGAACCTGCAGGTAGAGGTGTTTTTGAATTAATACAAATAGTGATGGAAATTGGCCAGCATTTAATGTAGATGAATATAATCTAGAACTAATTTTAAACACCGGAAAACGTCGTTTTGTATTGCCAGTTAAATTAAAGATGATTAAATTTGTAATAGAAAACCTTGTTAAACTAACTAAATCATTTTTATTTAATTCAACGGCAGACTTTCTCATCTACGCAAAATTACCCACAGGACACTGCAACGGCATTTCCGCCATGGTACTGGTACCCACAGGCGTGGCTGGAAAACGTCTCGCTCAGCGCTGACATCTACTGCTGCAGCTCCCCGGTCATTCCTCGCGACTGTTCTCGGGGGTTTAAACTGGTTTACGGGGACAAAACCGAGATCCCCGTGACCGCTGTGGTATCGGAAACATCACCGCCCACCGATGCCACGACTGATGCGCCAATAGACATGACCACCGTGCCGACATCTTCTCCTACTCTAATGACTTCTCTTCAAACAGGTGGAATACCAGCTCAATACTTCAATTACTTTTGGATTCTGGTGGTGGTGGTCGCCTGTGGCGTTTTTGTGGCCATCGCGTGCTTTGTGTGGCGGAGATATTGCCGTTGGCGCGACGGCACCAATGCGAAGGACCAGATTATTTCCTACATGTCCGTTCGTCAAAAGCCGTAATGACCGCCTGGCCGTGAATATGAAGCAATTACTGTTTTCTTTCTTTTCGTCTATCGACTGGGATCCCGTCCGGCATTTGAAAGGGCCTCTAAAAGTACGGAAATGACAATGCTTCTACTTTTGTTATGACCTCAGTATACTTGCATTGTGCCATTGTACATGATCACTTGATTTTCACTTACGGTCATGAATGTCTCATGAAATCCCTTTCTGAGTACCGCGTGAATCAGATGGCAACTCGAACCATCCCTCCATCAAATCGAATAGGGAAAACTAGTGAGATATAAGATTTAAAAACCAGTCGCTAGCGATTTTTTTCGCTACAAAAAGTTTTTACAAGGCTATGAAAAATCACTGCTACAACTTTCGAAAGCACTGCTATTGTATTGACCGGTTTTTAAACCTCGCGTCTCCAGTAATAATATTACGATGGGTTCTTCCGTTGATAACTTCTACCTTTCATGGGTTATCATGTTGATATCAGAGTGGCACACTTTTCCGGTTCTCCATGAGAACTGACGCGAAAATTGATACAGTAAATGTCTGCTTGGTACTAGTACTAAAGTTTGGCTCTAGTTTACAGTACAATAAATCCCTATCTACATATATAAAATGTGCAGTAGTACAATTTGTGTAAGTAGTTCTCCATTGGATGCCGTACCGTAATTAAGGCCGAGCGCAGCGAGGCCGTGTTTTAAGTTGACACCCTTTTTAACCGGGGTTATGTTTGTGTGTGTGTGTAATCTTGAGCACGAGCGATCGATTCCTGGTGACGTAAGTGGGCGTAAGCGGCCAGTGCTGTCGACCAATTGCAGCACAGCACCTGCTGCGCGCGTGTAGTGGCCAGGTACAGAGGCTTAACGGAGACTGATGCACTGGGCAACTTCACCCCCGCTAAATAATAGGTCGCTACCGCTACAGTAAAAGTCCTCTTATTTTGCCTAGGTCATAGGCGCGTTTCTATTGCGTGCCTTGTCTCGGAACAATTTCGTCGTGGAGCAAACGTGTTCAAACGCGTCTGTCAGGTACGCAAAATAAGAGGACATTTACTGTATACAAATTCCCCTAACAGAAAACGAAATTCGTAATTCGAAATTTGAAATTACGAAATTCTCCTACGAAATTCGAAATTCCCCTACTACATAGGTCTAAGTACGTTTACCTAACTTTGTCTTCACAATCTGCATAAGATAGGTACATTGGGTACGTTTGACACACTGCCATCGGAGGCTCGGCCTTTTTTTAACTGTGCATAAAGTTCGCTAGTCTTAATGGTTTGATCGCGTTATTTCGGCAGGTGAGATGCCCAACAGCGACCTAACTATTTAGGTCAAAATTGAGTTCAGATAGCGATGCAACACTACCAAGAAAACACACCCTCTCTTATAATCGTCAGTTAAGCCACACGATATCACATACGTGGCCGGGACCTTATTGGCTGGTACGTAAGTAGGTCATATATGATTAGCGTATCATAAAATAGCCACTGAAAAAGCAAGGTCGACTTGAAAGCTATCAACCGCCCGGTCGCGAAAACAGCAATCCCAAGAATGTGCGACTGCAGGTGCCAAACGAGCGAAGACAAAAATTTCCTACAACCTGAGTTTTTCGATGAAATTTGAAGTTTGTTGGGGTTCAGTAATACTAACTTTAGTAATGAGTGCAACTAGGAGGTTCTAAACTCTCAAGAGTGGCTCAAATTTGATGGAGAAACTCATGTTTTTGGAAATGTTTTGAAATCCCGGCGCCCTAAAGATTAGACCCCAACAGTAACACCTCTATAAGTTTCAAAATTATAAGGGACGGAGAGGCTGAAGTTTTTGTTCAATTATGAAAAAAAATGCATTTTATCCCTGGCCCTACCATGAGAAGTCTTGGTTCCAATATTTAAGAACCCTAAACGAGCTCTTGGGTGTTTTCCCGCCCTCTCTTAAACAACAATTTTCTAAGGCAATAATAATATGGCATCATGATATGGTTATACTGTAGTCATGATTGCTCTATTCCCAACCATTCATTACAAAATGTGTTCCCAACTTGGCCATGTTTGGATGGCGTCGAAAATTCAGATAAATATTTTATCGGTATCAGCGTGTAATGGCATAAAGGGAGTTAAAAGCAGACTTTACTTCCGGGTAAATACGTTTGCTTTGTTTGAACAAGGCAAATTAGGTTACTTTCTGCTACCGCACACTGAGGTCATTGTGCTCTTTGCTGATGCTGAGTCTCCGAATCGAAAAGCGCGCTTGTATATCGTCCACCAATTGCTGGGTAGGACAGAACACCTTAGGTAGGTAGAAAAATGGAAAAAAAAGGTAGAGCAAGGGAATCAAATAGAGAAACAAAAGGAACAAACGTGGAACTTAGTAAATCAGTATGAACAAAATAAAACAAATATTAAGCAAATAATAATAATAACTAGTGAATGGAAAAAAACAAAGGTATGGCAAGAGAATCAAACAAAAGAACAAAGTGAGCAAATGGAATAAAGAAACAAAGGGAACTAACGAGGAGCTTAAGAAATAAATATTTAGTTGAAATTCCACTTGACATCCTGGGCTTGTATGTTAAATGGAACTTTATACAAAAGTAAAGCAAGGGGAGCAAAGGTTTACTCGAAGCTTCATCAATCATGCTTCGATTTAAATGGAACACGAACAACAAATACGAATCAAACATGAAACTTTATGGTTCCACTTGTTCCATTTAAGCTAAGGTCTAGTCTGGTTTTTTCCGAGTCGATTGCGGATTGCTCCTCCCCCTTGAAGGTTGGGGCGGTCAGCCCAACCTCACTCGATGGACAATAGTTTCCACTCGTATAGCGTTCCACACTGCCGGGGTCTATATTCTGCAGGCTAAGTTAACCCTGGCTCGATATCCAGACTTTGGCAAATCCAGTTTGGTCGTGATGTGTTTTCCCGGGCCGCGAGAACCACACGAAAGGTGACCAGACCCTACCGGTGTGGCATGTTACGATGAACGATCACCCCGTCCTTGAGTGTCCCATACCGAGACGACTGCGCTCAAGCATCTGGCTCAACCCGCGGCATCCATTCTACGACCACCAAACGGTTCTAATCCAAGTGACGGACGGTCAACAGTCCGCCACTACTGCCACAGCTTCCATGATAGTTTACAAGTGCTGTGTTTAGCTCAGCTGCAGCGAATGCCTATCCCTCTATCCGACCTGCGGATGGACATTCCGAAATGGAACAGGCATGCGCGGCTCCAGCGATAACAACACTACACAAATGGTGACATGCGAGGAACCCGATGCAACGAAAAGAACTCCGGCTGCAAACTCTATAGATAGCACCAAGCCAATAATGCTAGAAAATATTTCAATTTATGGTCCATTGGCCGAGGAGACCGTTATACGGTTCACCGGTCAAAACTTGCCAGATACTCTTGCAGTATCAATAGGGAAGGATGAATGCGTCATCATCAGCCGCGATAGTTCCTCATTAAACTGCAGCATTCAACCCGATGCTTCGTTTATTAAACCGGCAATGTAACGTTGCACATCGCAGATACGACAAAGGGGGAGCTGCGCTGCAAGAATTGCAGCTTCGCGTGTACGGGAAAACGTTGGAAAGCGTCAACCGTCGTGCCCGGATTCCCGCCTGCAGCGAACCAAGAGCTGATCAAGGTAAACCGAACGGACTCGGGAACCATTCTCGTTGGAGCTACCGGTGGAGCGGCTTTGGCAGTTTTTTAAATGAAAAGTCACCATCTTTTGCCTACGATTACATATTGGTGACTGCGATGCTCTTTATCCAACCCGTTCTGACCATGAATTCCACACCTCCCACAAGGATAATCGGCATCGGTTGCGCTGAAATGGAAAAAGCTGGCCCAAGATTGGAACACGTCGAGAAACAGATCAGGCAGGTGAAGAACGGCACGCATTTCCGGTCGGTCATAACTACGAACAGATTCTGGCTTGTCAGCGCGGACACACCTTTTACTTTTGCAACGTGGACAGTATACGGTTGCGACAGCTCGACAGCACCACAATCGGCTTTGGGGTCATTTCAATTAACCTGGACGGCCCAGAAACATCCGTTGAGAACCCGCAGGTAAAGTAATAATATCTTGGAATAATATCTTTAAATAAACTAACTCTCATTTAATTCGAAATCAGAGGTCTTGTTACGTGTGGAATTATAATTTAATGTAAATGAATATAATTCAGAATTAATTTCAAACACCGCAAAACGTCGTTTTGTATTAAAAATTAAAAATGATTTTAATTTGCAAAAGAAAACCTTTTAAAACTAAATAAATCAATTATAGTTTAATTCAACAACAGCCTTTGTCATGTGCTGATTTTTAATTTATTTTAAATTCAAAAGCTTGATCCAAGCAAAACTATCCACAGGACTCTGCAAAGACATTTTTGCCATGGTACTGGTACCCACAGGCGTGGCTGGAAAACGTCTCGCTCAGCGCTGACGTCTACTGCTGCAGCTCCTCAGTCCTACCTCGTCACTGTTCTCGGGGTTTTAGACTGGTTTACGGAGACAAAACCGAGATTCCCGTGACCGAGGCGGTATCGGAGACATCACCGTTCACCGATGCCATGACTGATGCGCCAACAGACATGATCACCATGCTAACATCTTCTCCGACTTCAATGACTTCACTTCAAACGAGTGGAATACCAGCTCAACAATCCAATTACGTTGTGATTGCGTGGCGGGCGATTATCTGTGACATTTTTTTTATTGCGTAATTTGTGTGGCGGAAATATTGCCGTCGGTGCGACTACACCAATGCAGAGCGTGGTGACTACAAGCTCGCTCTTCAAAGCCTAAATCACCGTCTGGCCGTGAATATGAAGCAATTACTGTTTTCTCTCTTTTCGTCTATCGACTGGGATCCCGCCCGGCATTGAAAGGGCCTCTAAAAGTACGGAAATGACAATGCTCCTACTTTTGTTAAGACCTCAGTATACTTGCATAGTGCCATTGTACATGATCACTTGATTTTCACTTACGGTCATGAATGTCTGATAAAATCCCTTTCGGAGTACCGTGTAAATCAAGTGATAATTTGAACCATCCGTCCATCTAAATGAGGAAAACCATTGAGATACAAGATGTAAAAACCAGTCATCAACGAATTTTTTCGTGACAAAAAGTTTCTGCAAAGCTTTAAAAACTCAAGGAGACTGACCACTACAAACATTGTGGCATAGCTACTGTAGCGACTGGTTTTTAAACCTCGCGTCTCCAGTAATAATAAGATGATGGGAAATTCCTTTGATAACTATTAGCTTTCATGCGTTATCATGTTGATTGCGGATTGGCACGCTTTTCCGGTTGCAAACTTCTCCGTGAAAGCCCTGCAAAGCGAAGATGGTATTGTAAATACCTGCTCGGTGTAGTGCGACCTGTTTGTTTCCACGATTATTTGTGTCGCACGATGTCTCCACTGAAATTGCTGGACCATTTCAGTCCAACTTATCCGGGCGATGCAAACCGAAGATGCTCCCGGTACATTCTGTTTTCCACGGTCCTGCTACTGACCACTTCCCTCGCTTTGTCTCGTGGCGCCCCAATCCAGACAAGGCTGCAAACCGGACCCAGTTCACTGTTCATGGAATTGTCAACCCAATCGACTGATATAGAGAACCCTATGGAGAACTCTACACCAACAACAACAGCCGCAGAATCAAGTCAGATCCGATTTGGAGACAGGAAAGTGAACATAATCGCACGACCTTGGTGGAAAACTGCTACAATTGTTGGCGTTCTTTGCCTCTTGGCGGTAACGCTGATGGTCAGCTACCTGGGACTCCGGCGTCGGTATATTCGAATCAGACTGGATTGCCACAATTCGACATGAAGGTTCAAGATCTCAAATATGAAAAACTTTATAATTTTGTACAGGTACATTATATGTTGTACGTTTTTTGTACGTTGTACGTTTGAGTTTAAGTCAGGTTTGAAAAAAATGCATTTTGCTCCTTTGGCCACCCCCTGGCCCTATCATGAGGGGCCTGGTTCCGACTTGTAAGGACCCTAAATGAACCCCTGGTCTGATGTACAGTACATGCAAATTAGCGTAAAACAAAATATTTAACACTGAACAAACGAAAAGTCGTCCTCAATTGTGGATCTTCCTGTGTATTGAGAAATTCTTTCTTGAGATTACCAGTGGTCTATGACGTGTGTTCGGCTCGTTTTGTAGAACGGGTCCCCAAATCAGATTCGATTATTGTAGTAAACATGTTCCTTGCGTCTGTCCAATGTAAATTTAACTGCAGATTCACTCAAATAGATGGTAAAATTACCAACCCAAACACGAAGGTTTTCCATTCGCATCAGACTAGAGGAAACCGCAAAAAATAAAATGAAAACACCGAGCTTCTCAATCATATCATCCGACCTAGCTGAACCAACTAACCATCTACACAGCCTCCTAGGAATGCACATTAGCAACACAGATGAGCGTTGGAGAATCAACCGGCGCAGCAACACTACCGTCACCGTGCGAGACCAAACGGAAAGAAAGCAAAATGGAAAAAAAAATACGGTGACAGACAGTCAGACACACAGACACACAGACACACAGACACACACACAGACAGACAGACAGACAGACAAACAGACAAACAGACAGACAGACAGACAAACAGACAAACAAAACAGACAGACAGACAGAGAGACATCTGTCCGCCGTCTCAGTTGCTGCGCCGGCAGATCTTTTCAACAGACTGCGGCATCTTCACCTCTCCAGTCAGCTGATGCGCCGCGTGCCGAAATCTGCCCGATATTCTGCGGCTGATGCCTTCAGTGGAATCCTGCACACCATCATCCATAACGGTGGTCTGCCAGAGTTGGAGCGTCTGTTGCTGTTTTCCCATTACGCATTCGCCCAACCAGCTTCCAAGGAGAAGAGAACTGTCTCTCTGACCACCCTCGTCAAACCCAACTTGGCCAGACCCACCAATCTGGTCACAGCCCATGACGCAGCTTCACTTCTCCCTAAAGCCACGACATCGAAACAGCAGAAAGCGGTGTCCATGAAGATGAACGCCGGCGATGTTTCCGATGCAGTGCGCCTTCTCTCGTCCGAGGATGCCGTGGTCACGCCAAGCCCTGAAGTGCTGGACATCCTCAAAACATAGCATCTCGCAGCGAATCCCGACGCTTTGTATCCACCGCCACCAGACACCGCCATAAACATTCTGGCGCCTATCACGTCCAAGGAGGTGTCGGAGGCCATTGCTTCTTTCCCCAACGGGTCAGCAGGTGGTCTGGATGGCTTGCTCCCGCAACATCTCAAGGATTGAGTTGCAGCCAGGGGAGACGTTACGGAATGCCTGGTGGATCGTCTTGCTGCCCTTCTCACCATCATGATGTGTAGTGGTGTTCCCTTTGCAGTGTGCCCCTTGCTGTATGGAGGAACTCTGACAGCACTCAACAAAAAGGACGGCGGCATCCGTCCTATTGCCTGCGGGAACACCCTACAACGACTAGTGGGGAAGATTGTCAGCAGGCGGGTGGTGCCCGTCATGGGGGAGCTAATACGATCACAACAACTTGGATACGGGGCGCCCGGTGGGGCAGAAGTAGTGGTCCATGCCCCCGAGGTACTCTGGAAGAAGACGAGGATACACTGGTGGTATTGAAACTGGACTTCAAAAATGCTTTTAATACGGTCCATCGCAATCCATCGCACCAAATTGATGGCTGCCGTCCGCACTCACTTGCCGGAATACTACGCCCTCGTCTATCAGATGTATCGGCATCAGACAGAGCGGTTTTTTGGCGAGCATGTCCTACCATCCGAGTCCGGTGTTCAACAGGGGTATCCTTTGGGACCTCTTTTGTTTTGCCTCCTAACTCGTGGACCATCTGGGGCCATGCGGGCACGCCTCAACGCTTGGTGCCTGGACAACGGCACTCTTGGCGACACTGTCAATGTGGTGCTGCAGGACCTGCAGTCGGACATAAGAATGGGCAGTGACATCGTGTTGGACACGCCCAACAAGTCCCCATATCCAATCATGATAGTTCTTTAACTCACGAGTATCATACTAGTTCGTAACTCTGTCCACTCTATTAACCCTATTCTGATGTATGTGCCATTTACCTTCATTTCTATAGTTAAAACTTTACTATATAATAATGTGTTTTATTATTTCTACAGTCAGTTCTACTTCTTCTTTCCTTTCTTCCAGTTTATTTCTCTAACGGTCTTTACTATCAGTCTAATAAACTTGTTAACTATCCAACT
>LRSR01004706.1:0-13686 GCA_001579985.1 Hypsibius dujardini | reverse complement strand
ATGAGAAATCGAACCGTTTCATTCTTCAAGTAGGAGTATCCGTAGTCGTGTTTGGCCCGCCGGACCAGCTCTTGCAGAATTCTTTCTCGTGTGGATATGGCGTGATGTGCAGTTACAGTTGGAGTTGGGGAGATCACAAAAAGCGCTTGATAAGCCGAGAAAGCATCCTAAAAAATCAAAACCCAAAATTTAATGTTTGAAAAAAAATATTCTTATTCATTTGAATTGTAGCGACGGCTTCGTAAAAAAAAACATTTACCTCGTCATCTTTATCAAAGTTTTGCCATGTCGCGTTACCATACAGCCATGTCGGATACTCATACACGTCCAGAAACAGATACACCTTAACAGATTTAACAGGTTCAGATGTCAAGCACTATCATGCGCAGGCCGATGCAAATAATTAGTGATAAAATTAAAATGAGTAAATTAATTAATTTTTTAGTAAACTATAAATTACTTACTGATGATTTTCGTTTTTTTTTCGTTTAGTAACTAAAAATGTTTAGTCTAAACTTAATCAAATTATTTAGATAATTTTAGTTTTGTTTTAGTTCTCCTCGTTTAAGGTTTTAGTAGCTAAAACTTTTAGTTTAGTTTTTTAGTCAACTAAAAAGAAAAGAAAGCCAAGAAATTCTTGTTTAGCTTAAGCTCAAGTTTTTTAGTTTATGGTAGTTTAGTTTTGTCATCCCTACAAACACTCATTAGAGCTGGCTTGGATTACCGTATTCCCCCGATCTCAAGGGACAGATAAGCCCCACCCCCTCAAGTCATCGGTTGACTATTCAATCGGATTCACTATGTCGTGATTGGTTGAAATTTATGCCGAACTTGACAGCGATTGATTGATTGATTACGCGGGATTTCTTGACGGACGCATTGAATCAGTTGATTGATTGATTGTAGGTAAACAATAGCAAACGGTGATGAACAGATAAAATCCGGGGTGGATCAAATTAACTGGTAGGGCAAAAAAGTGTCCCTTGAGATCGGGGGAATACGGTATATATATCACCAGTCTATCGTCGCTAATGGTAAGTGGACCCACACACTTACGTATTCGCTTCCTGTCATGTTAGCCCGGTATGCGGTAATCTATCAGCAAAAGGTCAAAACAATCAGCAGATCAAGCGTAATAATAATAGCTTAGTGCACAACTCAATGAGGTATACCTCTACTATACATATACTATACCTATACTATACTTATACTATACCTATACGATACTTATAATAGAGAGTTTTCGCAAACGGTATATCTCACGGTATAGCCGTACAGTATAGAAAAATGAACTGGGGTCAGAGAGAGTTTTCTATACTGTACCTCTATACCATGAGATATACCGTTTGCGAAAACTCTCTACTATACCCATAGTATACCTATAGTATAGTATACCCATAGTATACCTATAGTATACCTACAGTATAGTAACCTATAGTATACTATACCTATAGTATACCTATAGTATAGTATACCCATAGTATACCTATAGTATAGTATATCTATAGCATACCTATAGTATACCTATAGTACACCTTAATTAACATATTGGTAGAACAAGCAAGCCTACCATGAATTTCCGAAGGGACAGCGCATGACCCCAGAAATTGACAACTGCAGTGAAGATTCATCAAAGAGACATCTCATGACCTGATCTATCCACGTTCAATGTATTTTAATGATTGTCGAATACCGTGTTGACTTACTTCGGGCAACTTTCCGAATCTTATTGAGCAGGCTGACGAACGGATTGGCAGCAACCAGTGAGCTGTCCACCAGATCAAGATACACCGTGCATTTACCGGCGCGCAAATGCGACGCGACGGTAGACGACCCAACTATGGCGAAGAACCCACTAACACCGACAGTGTCCGCAACGAAATACACCGTCCGCCAGCTGTACTCTGCCAGGAAGGAGGAAATGGAGCTGATGATGGGGCGAGCCATCACAGCACTCGCTTGAATGACATTGGGGTAAAGCTCACGATCACGAAAAACTATGTCAGCATACGAACTGCAAAGGACGATATTATAAGAAGCTTTTATAGTGATAGTGGCTCTATAAAGTAACTATATAAAGTAACTATATATAATGATTGTATATATAGGGATACTATAAATACGAATATGTATAGATATATTTTGCATGTAACACCGTCTATAAAAACCGTCTATAATCTATTTTTTGCCTAATAATAAAGTTTCAAAAGCAAAGGTTGCAGAAAAACAATGCGTTTTTACCGGAAAAATTCCCTCACTACTGATATTTATAGAAGTCGTTCACATCAACGATTATATTTGATAAAATTTTATTTTTATTTTTATTTTAATTTTGCTTCAATAATATATTATACTGCTACTATTTATATTTCAGCTACCTAAATTTTGTATTATAAACATGCTTCGTTATAATACTATAGAAGAATATTGTTTAGTAGCAGATTGTTACTAGGGATAAAGTGAATTACGGTAATCACCCCAGCATGACCAGGTGATTCAAT
This sequence comes from Hypsibius dujardini, assembly GCA_001579985.1. Lineage (NCBI taxonomy): Eukaryota > Metazoa > Tardigrada > Eutardigrada > Parachela > Hypsibiidae > Hypsibius > Hypsibius dujardini. Next base: position 11,185 of record LRSR01004706.1, on the reverse strand, counting down.
CCGGCCGCGATTCTCGCCACGGAAACTCCTTCCTTCGCACATCCTGAAAGTATTCTCCAACGTCCATCTCGAGAACTTAGTTATGTGATCAGTGTAGTCGCACGCACACGCATACGCATGCACACACGTACACGCACACGCACACGCACACCCATACGCACACGTCCACGCACATGCACACCCACACCCACACGCACATGCACATGCACATGCACATGCACATGCACATGCACACGCACATGCACCTGTACACGCACACGCACATGCACATGCACATGCACACGCACACGCACATGCACACACGCACACGCACACGCACACGCACATGCACATGCACAACTACGTAAATAGTTCGCCGCTCACCTGGAAAAGCAAGGACCGTGAGGTCGCTGACGGTGGTTCGACTGTAATAATATTGCGCGAGCATTCCGTCAACGTTAGCAATGGCATCGTCGCAGCTCTTAACTACGCTGCTATTGACAAGGTAGGTCAGGCGTATTTGAAAGTCCTCCGAGTAGTCCCGTCGGAGTTCGTGCACCGCAAGGTCGTAGGCCGGCGCGGTGAATGACATGGAGCTCGCCGCGACCTCACCCGGAGTGGCCGGTGAGATGATTTCCACTGTGAAGTTGGCTGCCTTGACTTGTGACACCGGCAGCATTTGCGATATCATAAGACTCAGTAGAACCTCAGCTGGAAAAGGTTTCGAACAGGAAAGTCCCATAGCTCTGGTCGAGACGTGTTCCGGGAGAACTTCCGGCGAACCGCGTTTCTATACAGCTATCACAGGATAACAGCGTGCACACACTCTTCTGTGTGACTTCAAGATTACTTGGGAGTTCAATTTATCTTCCTGTGTCCGCAGGATCAAGACATACGTGTGCCTCTTACCAAAACCGATAGGGTGATTCAAGCTTTTTCGCGGAGCCATCCCGTGCTCCGTGATCCCCAGTCTGTATTTCTATATATAAACCTTATACACTGTTGAATCTCGATCACTTGGTGCCAGTTTTTAATGACCGTCGTATAGTAGCACAGTGAGTGCAGGCATAATATACGGGTGGGTCTAAAAATTGACACCAAATGGTCGAGTCTCTACAGTATATTGTGCCTGTAAACCTGGAAAATTAGACAGACAGAGCACTCGTGGGTGTGCGTGATAATCCGCGATTCCACCACTTTATAAAGAGCAGTGCGCAAATGTGCATGCGAAAATGGGATCCTACATGTACATGTACTGCCCAGTATTGTCCGGCGTGCCACGTTCCGGTACAGTCGAATCCTGAACGGGTGTACACACACGGAGAGAATACGGAGCTACCCGAGTCAAGCCATTTCACTCGGCCAGTCCATGGAAACGATGCAACAATCGAGTTAAAAGGCTTGATTCGATCGGCCAAGCACTCTATCCGTGAGTGTACATTTACAGTATACAGTCAACGACAAGACTGAGTGGTCCGGGGAATAGGCAAAAGGGGCGGGGCAGAGGGTGGTTTTCAAACAATCGAACAATCAACCACTTGACCTGCAACGGTTGCTTTGTTCCTGCTTTGTTTCATTTTCAAACGTGCCACCCCCTGCTCCGCCCCTTTTGTCCACTCCCCGGACCCCTCCAGTGTACTCAACCACCTGACCACCCCCGGCTCCGCCCCTTTTGTCCATTCCATTCCCCGGACCCTCCAGTGTACTCAACCACCTGACCACCCCCTGCTCCGCCCCTTTTGTCCATACCCCGGACCCTCCAGTGTACCCAACCATCTGACCACCCCCTGCTCTGCCCCTTTTGTCCATATCCCGACCCCGGACCCTCCAGTGTACTGAATCTTGCCGTTGATTGCAGCCCACGGAACATCATTCCATGAAGATCGGTTGAGCTCTCGACAGATTCGGCTGCCACTAATTCCACCTTACAGGAGAATCAGCTACGATTACGAAATGAAGCCCGTGTCCATCACGGACCACATGTGACCTGTGTAATCTATCCGATCCTTCTTGAGCTGAGAGGACGTGTTAGGAATGTCTCAATGTCATTTACAGTAACAAACAGCATCCCATTTGTTCTGTAGTAAGACTTCCGTTTTGTTCCTCAAGCATCTCTGTTTGTTCTTTCTGTCACAGTCTCCGATTGTTCTGCAAGGGAAGCCTTCAGAATAGAGTTGCCGCTTCCCCCATCAAGGATTGGATAGTGGTGGAGCACAAACTTTTACAATGCTTCAGAGAGTGTCTTTCTGTTAAAGAGTTTTTAGCTGCAACCAAAGCATATTGTTTCACACAATCAAATATTCAATCAAATGAACTGTGTTAGACCAATAAGCCTTGTTCGCGCGCTAACGAGGCATGTTCTTTTCATGAAATCAAGAAATCGACCGACTGAACCGTGTTGGAACAACAAGCCTTGTTCGCGACCGAACAAGGCATGTTCTTTTCATGAAATCAAGAAATCGACCGAGCGAACTGTGTTGGAGCAATAAGCCTTGTTCGCGCGCTAACAAAGCATGTTCTTTTCATGAAATCAAGAAATCGAACGAGCGAACCGTTTTGGAACAACAAGCCTTGTTTGCGCGACCGAACAAGGCATGTTCTTTTCATGAAATCAAGAAATCGACCGAGCGAACTGTGTTGGAGCAATAAGCCTTGTTCGCGACCGAACAAGGCATGTTCTTTTCATGCGATCATGGTTCTCATTTGTTCTATTTTGCTTCATTTTCTGCTTCTCTCAAATCAACAATTTAACGTTGAGACTTCGCACTTCTACTGTTGACCGAAAAATTTTCTGCATTCCGTTTCAGATTTAGATAACTAGTGATGGGGAACAAGAAAGGCGGCAACACCGGTCAGAAATCCACGGATCGAGACGACATTGAGAGCGAATACGACACGAAGGATCTGCGCTGGAGACGTCTTGCGGAAGTCACACTCTACCTCGGTCCGCAACAACAAAATCCCAGTCTCTCTTCAATTCCCGATCCGCCAGGGCTCTCCAACAAAACCCAGACGCGGAAGGAAGAGCAGAAGATCATGTGTCACTGCACCCGACTATTTTGCAAGTGAGTTTTCTCTCAGCTCTCTCATCCCTTTTCCTCGCACAGCGTGCTGTCGCTCAATGGTTGATTGATTGTATGATTTAGGTAAACTACCAAGGCCGGTATATTCGTCGTGGTGATTGATTGATCGATTGAAGTATTTCGATTGATTGGCTACAAAGTCCATTTGAGTCTTACAATTTTGCAACTGATGTCAGGAGTCAGACCATTACAGTCAGAACATGCTGATGTCAAGTCAGCATCAGACCATTACAGTCAGACCATTACAATCATGCCTTGATTGATTGATTGACTGCATGATCTATTTGCAGCGATCAAGACCTGCTCTGGAAACCATTTCCCCAAGCTAAAATGAAACGGAAGGCTGTGGATCCGTCCGCCGAAACTGGCGGCGATGATTCCGGAAATGAGGGCGGCTTGGATTTGGATACTTTCGGCGCGGATATCGATGAGAATGAGTACAGTGCTGGATCGGGTTTCCCGGTGGATCGGTTGCCGAACCCGATGCGTGCAGCCAAGCCGCTGATTCCGTTTGAGGGCGAATTCGCGAACGATGCTGAAGTGCTGAAATCTTTGGGATTGCCGCTCGGGTTTCTTCATTCTCCATTTGATCTGGACAAGGTAAATAATCAAATTAACCGGGCTTATTCATTCAAATTATCAATCAATCAATCAATCAATCAATCAATCAATCAATCAATCAATCAAGCAATCAAGTGTTCAATCAGAACATTTAACTATTGAACTTCCAATGTAGGACAAACTCCAGATTCCTGTAGCCCCAATTCGCGAGGAACGTCCCTTGCGAGTACCGAAGGAAGTGTTTCTGGCCCCGGTGCCGGGAAATTGGCAGCCAGTGGTCGACCGGTCTAAGAACAACTACGCCCTGGCGGCTGCCGGTAAGAATACACACATGGTAAAAGCTTTGCGCTAACCGAATTAAGCCATTACACTCGTTGCATGGCTGTTTTACACAGCCCCGAGTTAAAGTGCTTAATTCTGTCAGCGCAAGGTTTTTGCCAAGTTACCTGATTACTATTGCCAAATTATTTTAAAGGGAACTGAAATTTACATCTTGATTAAATTAATTGAGTGATTGATTCCAATAGATTGGGATCGCTATTGGAGCGAAAACGGGCAGAAGTTGGTGTTGGACAGCTGGATTGAAAAATACGGCGACTATGTGAATCCGGATTACATGAAGAAGCTCTGCTCGGACTTCCAGAATATGGACGTCGGAGAACCTTCCAGGGTTTATGATCATGGTAAGCATAGAGTTCGAGCGTTATCTGACCCTCAAGCTGGCGTTAAGTTCTGCATCACAAACAAAAAAAAGGTTGTCATACAAGCTTCTTTATTGGCAGTCGTTGCTTAATCAATGAACTTTTCGTGACTGGAATCAGTACAGCTGGTTACTGTATTTTCGCGATAGATAGCGACAGTCGTACTGCAATGGAACGTGTGCACGGGCTCTGTGCACCGTACACACAGCACAAGCGCTGCGTGGCCGATTAAACGTTCCACAGCTTGTACCCTGTCGCTATCTATCGCGGAAATACAGTACTTTGAATGTGGTTGTTTGGGTTTTGGCATGCCGTGTGGGACAATAACAATTTCAAATTTTTCAAATTTTTGCAAATTCCACTCTGGCGCTATTTTGAAGATCATATTAAAGTTATGGTTGTACCAAAATTCATAAATGAGTGACTGATGATATTTGGTGTTCTGTGGCACAATTGTTACGTTCAATAAACGGTCAACGACGTCTTGGAAAAAAATAATAACTCAAATGACCCACACCGCTTGCCAAAACCCTCGAAGAGGGACCCTCGAAGTTACTTCGGCGCAGCTGTATCACTGATGGAAAGATCGACTAGAGATCTGAATCTTCTTGAAGGTCTTTTCACATCCTTCTGTTTTTTTGCAGACGAAAACCCTCTGGAAGAGATTTCTTGGGACGATCTGTGGAAGGAAAACTATGAAAGCGTATTTGTGAAGGAATATCGGTCGTTCATGCTGAAAGCGGTTGATGAGCTAGTTGCCGGTAAAGGGGCGGAGCGAGCGGAACGGGCCGCTCCGCTCGTGCTGCTGGAACGGACCGATTTAGTTGTTGATGATGAGGGAGCTCTTGATGAAGTCGGCGAGGGAAGCAGCAATGCCGACGATCACCGTCCCTCGTCTCCGGATTTTCCCATCGAGGAGGATTTCGACGAAGCTGATTTCAAGGATGACGGATTGATTTACGATGACGAAATGGATAATGTGGCGGCGGAGGGCGAAGTGGAAAGCGTCGAGGAGCCTGCTGACAGTGAATACTTAAAATCGGTGAGCAAAAATCCCTTCGCTTTTTTCTACGCCGTTTATTTGTTGAAAAGAAATCGAAAGATTAAATTAGACCGCGCGGCGAATTTCAGGTGAAGGAAGTGAGGCAATATTTAAAGAGAATTTAATGTAGAATTTAATGTAGAATTTAGTTAAATCTTCCACCACAGTGTGGGTCGCGATGATTTTGATCCCCCGTTTCTGGATCCGATTGACTGGTGTGCGTGTTTTGATTTCATGATGCGGTTTTCCCTTGGCAGACAATGCCGCACAACGGTGGGCGAGGCAGGAGAGGAATGCGAGGACAACATCGGCCGACTGTCGCGTCAAGGATGCCGGAAACATCATCACCGGTAAATATCGCTTTGCTCTCTGATTTCACATGGAACAGTTCGGCTGATTGGTGGATATATTAACGATTTACCCTTTCTCGAAAACAACAAGACAAGCTATGTATGTTCTATATCTGGGTTTCTTCATTACGCAAAGGGTTTCGCCATGTGTTTGATGCTAACATTGATTGATCGCTTGATTTAATGTTGTTTTTGTAGCTTCAATTGTCATTTGCTTCCGTATTGTTGCAGGCTCTTTCATCCGCTTCTACAGACAAATCATCCTTCGATGAGGAATTTTCTACTGCAGCCGGGGCTTCACAGGTAATTGCTGAAGGCGTGCGCCATTTTCACTTGTGGTTATTCGAGCACTCGCACCTTTCCCGAAGACGGCAGCAGGTTTAACTTGCTGTTCGTAAGACAGGAAAGTGATAGAAACGATTGTCAATACCTATGGGTTCCTCCATGCATGGATTTTCGCCATGCTTTTGACGCTGACAGAAAACACTCTCCCGTGTGCATAATTCTTTGTTGTCCATTCCTCTAGGTGATTCCTTCCGTTTCCAACTCAAAAGCGGAAGTTTCTAAGCCTGCTTCGACCAACCGTGACAAACTTAATTCGGAACAGGTACAAAATTTAATTGCTGGCACGGGGGGGGGGGAGACTTTTGGTTCTCTTTTAACCTTTCTCGAAGACGACAGCGGGACCAACTTGCTGGTCGCAAGACAAGAAAGGGATAAAGAAAGAGTTTCAATACCTATGGGTTTCTTCACTAGACAATGAAGCTTCGCCATGCTTTTGACGCTGACATTGGCATCAGTTACCACTACCAACCACTACCAACCACTACCAACCACTACCAACCACTACCAACCACTACCAACCACTACCAACCACTACCACTATCAACCACTACCAACCACTACCAACCACTACCAACCACTACCAACCACTACCAACCACTACCACTACCAACCACTACCACTACCAACCACTACCACTACCAACCACTACCACTACGCCAACCTAATCGCTTTTTGTGCTTGTAACAGGAGAAGCTTACTGAAGAGAGATCAAGTAAAGCAGTCCCCGATGATGCTGACATGGATGACGACGACGATGAAAGCCCCGTTGAAATGCCCATTGTGAAGCATAAATCGGGAACGAGCGGCTTGAATGCCCGGCCTCAAGACGACCCTCAGAAGACGGAGAAGATGTTCGAGTTTTTGGGATTCAATCTGGGCGGCGGTCAGACTCCTTTGTAAGCGGATGCTTCTGTCCTCATTTCACAATTTGATGACTGTCGTAGTAAGTTTATCTGGATATTATTGACCGTTATCTTCAGGTTTGAAGGAATGCCCGGCGTGAGATCGCATCATGTCACCTTCAAGGAGAAGAACCTTCGTGAGCGCTCCAAGTATCTCAATTTCTGGCGACGCGGCAACGAGTATCAGAGCCCATCGACATCGCAGAAGCGTCCGTCTGACGACATGGCCGCCGATGGAGAAGACGCTCAGGAGGAAGCCAACCTCGGCATGCCGAAGAAGATGCTGAAGCAGATTGGTGAAGTCAAGACCGACGATATGCCGTACCACATTAGAGTGAATAAGAAGATGTGGAAGTACTGGTTCCAGCGGTATCGACTCTTCTCCCGCTATGACGGTAAGAAATGAACACAACGGAGGTCAATGGAGGAAGACTGGCTTCCGAGCGATTTCTGATTAATCTGACTGTTTTTCGTTTTACAGAAGGCGTTCTTATGGACGAAGGTGAGTTATTGTATTACCAATGCTGATACTATATACACACGTGGCAAAAACTTTAAGCCGACCAAATTGAAGCCAACTTTTTACCGGACCCCAGCAAAATGGGGTGGTCGGAGTTTGAGCCATTTTGGCCAATGCGTGCAGCTGATTTTGATCACCCAGTCTTTGCTCAGTTGATTGATTGATTAACTTTGAGTTATTTTGGCGATCTGGTGTTAAATCAATGAATCAAGAGATGTGAGCTGCACCACGCATTGGCCAAATTTGGTCCAATCTCCGACCACCCCATTTTGCTGGGCGCCGATAAAAGTTGGCTTTAATTCGGTTGGCCTGAGGTTTTTGCCACGTGTGTACAAGACAGCTACGGTTCATGTCTTTCCCTTTCAGAGTCGTGGTTTTCGGTCACTCCGGAAAGGATTGCTGAGCACATTGCGGAACGCTGCCGGTGCGACGTCATTGTGGATGCGTTCTGTGGTGTGGGCGGGAATGCCATCCAGTTTGCCTTCACATGTGAACGAGGTATAGAGTCTGTGCTGTGGTTTCAGTGTGTCTCGTTCGATCTTGTCGATCGGTTGCTCTGTTACTGAGTTTCGATGAGATTCAACCGGAGCAACCGAGATCAAATGATGACGGCCTCATAGTACCGGGGAGTGGACCATTACTCCCCAGCCTCACGGTTTCGCACAATTGTTGCGTCAACGCGGTTCTTGCAAACTTGTTTCTTTTCTGTGCTTTTGCTGGACAATGTTACTCTCCCTTTCAGTGATTGCGATCGACATCGACCCGGTCAAGATTGAATACGCCAAACGGAATGCTGCCATCTACGGCGTCCTGGACCGGATTGAGTTCATCGTGGGGGATTTCTTCAAAGTTGCCCCGACCTTGTCGGCTGACGTGGTCTTCCTCAGTCCGCCGTGGGGTGGGCTGAATTACGCGCAGCACGAGTCGTACGACCTGGAGAAGATGGAGCTGAATGGATTCCGCGTGTTTGAGACTGCTCGGAGAGTCTCGGAGAACGTGGCGTTCTTCCTTCCTCGCAATGTCGCCGTTGAACAGGTAACTTCAAAATAGATCCGTTTGTCATGTAAACTTTTGACATTAGCGTTGTTTTCGTTTTCCGAAGTTGGCGTCTCTGGCTGGACCAGGCGGGAAAATGGAAGTGGAGCAGAACTTTCTCAATAAGAAACTCAAGACCGTGGTGGCCTATTACGGAGACTTGGTCGAGGAAGAGTCACTGATGTAGTCTTTATTTTCAGCCTGTGTTTTTTACAATCTATATCCCATCCTGATTTGTTTTAATAGTGTTTGTGAGTTTCCTCAAGCGACTGCATTCGCTTCGGTTTTTCATGTCGCATTCTGGTGATTTCGGCCGGCTTCATCGCCAGTCCGACGTCGCATTCCATTGGCGTGTCAGGTCGATCTGTTCCTGTTCGATTGGCTGTTCCTGTTCGATCGGCTGTTCTTGTTCCATCGGCGGTTCCTGTTCCATCTGGAGTTTCTGTTCGATCGGCGGTTTCTGTTCCATCTGGAGTTTCTGTTCGATCGGCGGTTTCTGTTCCATCTGCGGCTCCTGTTCCATCGGCAGTTCGAATTTCTCTATGATGTATGCTATTGTTCTCAATGAGTCGTTGTAAACCTATCATGGAGAAATTGCAGCGGTCATAACACATGTGCATCATCTTGTGTGTCGTTTTCCTGAGTCTGTTAGCCGTATGAGGGAAGGGCACTAGAATGAGCCAGTTGAATTTCCGTACTCTGGAATGGGCCACCAGGCGGCAGGGGGCGCTCTGTCGCGAATGAATCGAAAACAGAAGAGTCACTGCATAGTCAGCGTCCTCTACAGGGAGCTTTTTCCAGCTGCCTAATCATTTCGTTTTTTAAACATGTTCCCACAACTTTTTTCTTATCTGGGACGCGTTCCACCGGATTATCGATTATTCTCTGTCGCTTAGGATTTTGGTGATAGCCAAAACTTGTGGGGAAGTTGTGATTCCAGGGTGGCCCATTCCAGGGTACGAGATGGTCAAGTGACCCATTCCAGTGCCCTTACCTCGTACCTTGGTCATTTTGTTGACGGATTGTTGAAGCTCGTTCCTTATTGCGATGTTCTGGAGACACTGTCGGTCAATGGATTCGCTCTGGTGCAGAAACAACTGCGCCTGCAGTCCAGTGCCCTGTGCCATTCGGATGCGCGTCTCGCCCTTCAACCGGTCCAGTTGGAACTTCAGCTGGGATGCCTTCTCGCGGACGATGTTGGCCTCCAGACCGATGATTGCCTTGGCCTCGACGGATGCTGGGACGTAGTTGTGACGGATTTCTTTTATGGCGGCCTCGGTCTGTGAAGCAATCCAAGGACGAGCATTGTGCATTGTGCATTGTGCATTGTGCATTGTGCATTGTGCATGTTGTGTGGTACAGTGGGTGACGGTTTTACTTTGCATTAGTGCTGCTTAAACAACATTTTTGAATTGAAAAAATATATAAATACGAGTTCTAATTAAAAGACAATTTTTTTACGTTATATAAAAAGATGCTTTTACAAATCGGATTTTTCTATTTAAATTAGGTTTAGACGCAGAAAAAATTAGGTTTAAAATCAAACACCGCTTTCTTGACCATGCAAAATTTATCAAGGTGTAAAGTACACCCAGCACTAGTAGTGCCGGTCAATGTCCGCACTGCATGATCGAGTCTCTTACGGACGCAAACTGAAAATGAATTTACGAGCATAACCGTTTCGAATTCTTCCTTTGCGGCTGCAATTTCGTCCTTCAACGCCGCCCGTTCGGCCTTCAGGTGGACCAGCTCCTTGGTCACCCGAAAGAAGGCCGCCTCGTCCTTGTGAAACAGCGCCACCTGTTTCTCCAAATCGAGCAACTGCTGCTGCCGCAACCGCATCGGCTCGCGAAACCGTTCGTTCTGCTCCTGGATTTCTTTCAGCCGGCTGACCAGCTGATTGGCGTGCTTCTTCATACTGCCCGACTGCTTCGTGAGTTCCGCAATCATCGAGAGGTTGTGAGAGATGAGCTCCTGAAAATACCGCTTCACGTCGTGAAAGTTGCGCTCGAAATTGAGCTGCAGATGCATCGTGTTCTCCAGTTGCAGCTGGTCCGCTTTCCGGCTGTACGTTTCCCGGTCCAAATACGCCTCCTCGAGGGCTTCCTCCCGTTCCAGGCGGAAATACTCGCGCCGGTCCGCCAGAGCTTCCATGTAATTTCGTCGCACCTAACCGCTTTCCGCGTTTAGTTTCTGCGAAACGGAAACTTGTCCATTAACGTTAGATTACGCTGAGGAAAAAAAACGGGAATATTATTATGTACTTACAAAGATGAGCTCTTTCATGTTCTGCGCGAACGCCCGACCTTCGTCCACCGCTTCACGTTGTATTCGGTGCGTGTCTTGGATGATTTCTTGCCGCTCGTGAAAACGAAGCTTGGCCGCCTGATGAGCTTGCTCCTCCTGCGCCTGACGTTCGTTCTGCATTTCCTTGTGGAGCTCGTATTTGAGATGGTTGGCCCGTTGACCGTTCACCTGAAAAGATACTGGATTTCCGTCAAGTACAGGACGGAAGATCGTCAGAATGTGTTGCTTTATAATTGAGACAAGTGAAATATCGACGGATTAAGAAAAAGGTGCAAAGGCTAGAAAATTCAAAACTAGAAGGACCTTGCAGTTGGACCTATTGAATACGTATAAAAACTGCCTTATGTAGAGTGCTTCTTA